>VUQG01045695.1:2591-15414 GCA_015106755.1 Etia nguti
AAAGGTGGAGAAGACAGCTAGAGGGAAAATGAAAGGAAAACAGAAAGGAGGGGGGGGGGCAGTGGAGCCGAGCCAGGGCTGAACAAAGAACTACAGTAACAGTCCACTGGCCTTACAGCTGCTCTCTGCACACGCTCCCTGGGCTCTGGCTCCGAGTATGCAGTGTGTGTGCATGTGTCAGTTTGCTGCTGTGAGGGTCCCCATAGGTGCCCACCCTTTCAGCAGTTGGACGGCCAACTCATAAACCCTCCCGATTTCCAGCTCCTCCTGCAGAGAGGGGAGGGTGAGCGGGGCTCAGAGGAGAAAGAAGGAGGACAAAATCTGAAAAGGGGCAGCTGTGCCTCAGGTGGTGGGTAGGTTGTCCACTCCAGGCAGGTTTGGTGGCTGAACCTGAAGTTTCTCTGGATAACAAGCAGAGCACAGCAGCTCTGCTGCCACTGACGTGTGTGTGTGTGTGTGTGTGTGTGTGTGTCAGAAACATTTAAAAGCACTTTAACCACTAAGATGAAAAAGCACTCCATAGTGCAATCCACTATTTAAATATGCAGCAGGAAAATTTTTCTTATGTTTATGTTCATCAAGTGTACGTGAATACTTTGGGAACCTGATCATCTTATCAACAATAATCAACAATAGTCACCTGACACACGTACCCCCAACGCACAGAGGAACCCCCGCTGTTGTAATTAAGGGTGTCCTTGACAGCGAGATAGACCGCTTTCACACTCTTGGATGTTTGAACATCAGCAGCCTTATTTAAATACACACACTTCTTGCACCCACCATACCTTTCCACATCAATAGTTTCATGGTCCATCTGGTGAGTCAACACGCACACGCGCACACACACGCATGCGCGCGCACACACACACACACACACACACACAGCTGGGCAAAATGAGCCACCCCGATGCCTGCCTGCTTGCCTGCTCTCTGTCTGACAGAGGGTGCTAATAACTGACCAAAGGAGTTAATGAATGGGTGCACATACAGAAAAACCTCTTTATTCACAAACACAGATTCATTGAGCACACGTTTCTGTGCAACTGACGAATAACAAAGAAACACTTTTAACACCGTCACTGCATCGCTTTAGATGCATCTCTTCTTCTTCGTTTTCCACTGTGAAAACCTCAGAAGCATCGTCTTCAGCAGTGGATGTGTTTGTGTTACAGGCCATGTCTGTGCTTTAAGCTTAGTGTTACTGCAGCGCGCTGGGACTGCTGTGTGTACTCGATCTGTATGCATGGTGTGTGAGTCTGTGTCTCGGTAGAAAGCGTGCGTGAGAGTGACAGACGGAGAAAACGAGAGGAAGAGAGTTGTGTGTGTGCGAGCGTGTGTACATGTGTATGTTTGGTCCAGGTGCTGGGACCTGTGTGTGTCCCTGGGCAGGGAATGCAGGGATCCCTGGACTCTCCTCTGCTTCCTGCTAACGAGACACACACACACACACACACACAACACGCCTTCACACTCCCACACACACGTACGCGCCGCATCGATCAGGGCGAGGATGAGGGTCGCTCTGCGCCCCGTTAGCTAACCGCTAAGGACCGAGCGCCTCAGGGCACGCTGCCCCCCACCTACGCACGTACGCACACACAAATACATACATGCAGATATCTCATCTGAATTCAGCCCCAGAGTCGAGCTGAGATGCTGCCTCACATACTAAAAAGGCACTTCACTGCTGGATTATGCAGCATTTACAACACAACTGATGGTGAACACTATACAATGGCAACATCAAAGCGGATATGGACCATGAATACAACCGATTTGTAACCAAACGTCCCCTCGACAGCTCTATATCAAACACACATACATAGGCTTAGATTAATTACTCCTAAGATCTGGTCTGAAGTCAGCCATGTCTTGGGAGCATTGTTAGAAATGTGCGTGTCTGTGGATGCTTGCGTCACGGTCGCTGGTGGTGTACGGGGTGCAGCAGTTTGCCTGAAAAGCCCTTTTAATCATTTTTCATCCTAAATATGGTGGAAATATGTTCATGTGTGTATTTCTGTGTCAACAGGTTCATCAAAGACATGAAAGGTGCGCGGCACTTTGCCAGTTTTTATGTATTCTGTAATGTCGCGTTTCCTCCTGCAGAGAAGACGTGATTGGCCTTTAGGGACCGCGCACACAAATGCACACACAGACACAGGCGGCATCATTAAAAACCATTTGCAGACATTACATTACAACATTAAGTGGCTAACGGCTACAGCAGCACCAGGGTATTAAACTTTATGATCATTATTACAGGAGATGATTGTTTGAACAATTAAAGATAGCAGGCACGGTGTAAAACAGTCAACTCCTGTATGATTACATGATTCACAGAAAAGACAGAACAAATGCGTAGATGTACAGAGAGGTGAGAATGTAGCTTTCATTAATACTGTTCGTGCATCTCTGCCCCACAGATCGATAAAAGTTTAATCAAAGCTTACACTGTAACAAACTGCACAACCTCTTCTCTGGCAACAGTAATGTTATTAAAGATGTATTTAACCGGAACCGCTTGTTTAAAAAAGTAATGGCGTGCTCTAAGAGGTATTATTAGAAACTACAGTAAAAGACACACAGGCACAAAAAATGTGCTGAACGCGGCAAATATCTATGAGTAAGCATCTGGGTGAGTAAGAGGTTAGAGACGAGAGACACAGGGAGGAGAGGCTGACGCTTCTTCTTCTGCTGTGGCCTGAAGAGAACCAGGGAAGAGAGAACGGGAGTGATCGGAAAAGGCCAGTTACTTCTGTGATGCAGCATTCTGCGTGTGTGCGTGCCTGTTTGTGTGTATGAATAATTCAGGTCCATGGAGAGGGCAGCCTGCTGCGGTAATGAGGAGGACATGCATTGATACCAAATATTGCTGGTGGGAAGCTATCGATCCAACAGCCATTTGTCCAAACTTTAGTCGGGGAGCCGGCACTGTCTGCAGGCGATACAGTGACGGACGGACAGCTGGATAGGACGCTGATAAAAGGAACAGTAATTACCTCAGATTAGTAAAGATAAGATCACTGTGAGAAAACAAAAGCTGTTTTTTAAACAGTGCAGTCTTGCATCAAACATTAAAGCTGGAAACATAACTCGCTGTGTTTCTCTACAGGAAGTCAGGACCACCGCGGCGTACATTGACTCTGCTCTTGCTTGGGATTCAATTTCCCTTTTGGAGAACTCTCTTCCTGCACTAAAAATGTTCCCAGTTTGTAGACATGCACATGCAGTACTTTCCAAAAAGTCTCCAAGTTTTATCAAAGCAACTCTCAAATCCAACCTTCCAGTTCAAAGGCGACAGAGCCATCAGAGACTGCACCACACCCACCGTAGTGCTGCATTCATTTTTGAACCATCCAAACTTGTATTGTTTTAGGTATTATTATAATTGTGCTGGGCGTTATACTTCATATAACACAGTACTATAAACTAAACCTTATACTGTCTGAGCATGTAATAAAAATATTATTGTCTGTCATTTACCCCTAAAGCCCTGGCTGCTCCTGTTTGGCCCTGCTGTGGAAACCAGGCGGTTCATGTAAGAGCTCACAATGAAAAAATAAAAAATAACAAACCCCTTTGAACCTTCTTGCAAAAATTTCCCATCTCCTCGTGTACACATGGGCTTACACACACACACACAGACTCCCGTGGTTTCCTGGTGTCACAGTGTCAGATATTCCAGGTTAGAGAGAACACTGGGGAAATTACACTTCTACCTAGGCCTCTAGCGCTGTGAGCACGAGAGAAAGAGAGGAGGGGGGGGAGGGAGAGAGAGAGTCCAGCGAATCTCATGGGTACACCTGTTACCTCAGGGAAAGTGGACAGACAATGAATAGAGGGAAGTAGTGATGGGGATGGTGGGGAGGAATAGGATGATGGAGTGCAGGAGAGAGCGGGAGGGATTAAAGACAAAGAGGACAGAGAAACAGAAGCGACCTGTACCGGGCCATTCAATCAGTCCCAAAGCCTCTCATTATGTGAGTGGGGATTTCACATCACGGCATGTGAGATATTCTCTGCTTAGATGTATTACCGATTTAACCCACACATGGTATCATCAATACCGATGGTAGAAAAATGCATTTCTAATCACATCGCTGCTTGTGCACTTCTTGATGTTGCAGAAAAAGAACGTGTTATTCTCACTCTGTGGAGAGGAGATGAACATGACCGCAGAGCATATCTGCTGTGTTTGCACGGAGTCTCCTGGTTTTAATCAGGTTTACGAGTATCCCCGTATCAGACGACACAGCTAACAACAGTTAACCCGACTGTGGGCTGTGGACGTGTTAAAGATACTGTTTGTCTGATTAAAACTTGAAGTAAGCCAAAGCAGCTCTATTTTCCATATTCAGATTGAAAATTCAAGGCCATGAATGTGAATGTAAAGGATTCAATTGGTGAACTGTGTTGCCCGCAAAAACTGCACACAAGAGTGAGTCATAAGAATATTTGGTGCTTATCATGTATGCACAAAGCACAAAGGCTATGATGACAAAGTTATTGATGATAAATCTGATCAGTCATGTCTTCTTTGGCCAGGATTCCTGATGATGCAGCCATCTTTGTTCTTTTTAAATATCAGGAGTGGCGTGTCCTGTGCTTGGACAGCACACGCTTGGATGTTAAAAAGGCCTAAACACTACAAATATGTAGGAAAGGGGTAAGAGGGGCGATCTTTGCATCAACGGGTTAATAAATCATTCTGTGACTTTATTATATGTGGAACTACAATTTAAGGAGGAGCCGTGCATTCATTTCTAATCACGTGAAAAGGGGGTTTGGTAAAGGTGGCTGTTCTAGAAACAGTGCAATCAACAGGCTCAAGTGGCTTATTGTCTCAGTGACATACAGACAGAGTCAAAGCTTGTCACCTGATTGGTCTTTAGCACCGATCTATGCGACTGATGCAGGTGCTTTATTCCGTGCTTCCTGTGGCACTAAAAGCTCCGATTGAAAGTGGAATGGCGGGAGGTGTTTCCAGACGCTTTTCACAAAGCTCAATTGCTTTTGGCTCTGCGGTTAGTCTGACACAAAGTGGCACCGGGAATCAAACCTACAGCACCACTCTGAGCAGCCACAGCGGGCACTGCCAGGCCGCGCTCACAAACACACACCCACACACGCCGATCGTACTATAAACACACGCACACACAGTTACTACCAATCACACTGTACTCGCTCATTCACACGCTTTTCCTGTCTTTTCGTGTCACACGCACGTACCCACCCACCCGCCCGCCCCGGACACGAGCTATCTGACCTGAGCCGTCTCTTTACCTGTAACAGACCAGTAATTACAACGTGACACCAGACAGACTTAAAACAGCCCTGCAATTAATACTGCTCAGAGAGGAAGCGTGAGCAGGGAATTTGTCCATTTCTACATGTTTCCTGCAGATTTATGAATACAAAGAGTTTCTTACTGGCACAACTTGAGACCCGTGTGAGTAAGGCGCACGGCCCAGTATCCACGTTTCCTTTCCTTTAGCACAACAAGGTCCTAGTTGCGTGCTTGCTGTCTGCTACGTGACGGCTAAATTAGACTGGACATACAACCACGTTATATTTGAAACAGCGAGACGACTCAAAACACCGAGCATGCAGGAGCAGGGCAGTTGGATCTAGGACACGCCCGACTCCTCAACTGTAAAGAAAAAACATCTGGATAGCATCCAAAGGCACCGTGCATCAACACACACACACACACACACACACACACACTCTAATGAAGCCCCGGTAGTGACGAAGAGCAGCAGGGAGCGGCGTGGATCGCCGAAGACAAGCGTGTGCGAGCTTTCGTCGCAGAGTGTGCGTATGTGTGTACGAGCATGTGCGTCTCCGGCGGGATAATTATGGTGCTCCTCAGCAGCTGAGCGTGCCAGATGTACTGGGAGAAGGAGAAGGAGGTGGTGGGGGATGAGGACGAAGAGGAGGAGGAGGAGGAGGCACGGCGCAGAGCAGAGAGGGAGCCCATCACCAGGAGCAATGCAGCAGGGAGTATACAGAGTTTTATGTGAATACATTAGTGTGAACGTGTGTGTGTGCATGTACACTCGTACCTGGGCTTTCGTGTGTATGTGCCTACATAGGAGACCGTCTCTGTCTGTGCATTTCGTACGTGTGTGTGTGTGTGTGTGTGTGTGTGCGTATTTGGCATGACCAATTTAGTTTCTTGCCATCCACCATTAGCAGGTTGGCTCTGTCACAAATGAGTGTCTCTCATCCAGGAGAGATACAAGGATGAAGAGAGACAGAGAGCATGAGATGAGGAAGGAGAGAGAACAAAGGGTCATAAAAGACCCCAAAAGTTCAAAACTACAGTGAGACAGATTTGCATAATGACTGAACCTGCTATTACGCTGTGTGCACGGGGTCAACGTGGTGATAGAGCGCTGCAGGTGAGACGTTTTATGCTGTGCTGTGCAGACAAACACAAAAAACACCAGAGGTCTCCTTAGATTTGTTTACTGCAGAATACAGGAAATCAAATTAGAAATGCATCGCGCGTGATGCTTGAAAATCTGTTATTTGTAAGGCACAAACAGAGGATCTGTGAACTGCTTCCACGTTTCATTATTTAAACACTTCACGTGGGTACTGTGTTGTCATCGCTGACGACAGTTATCCAGATTAAACAAAGTATAAGTATATACAGTGTATAAAATATATATAAGTATATACAGATTTTTTAAATCTCTCTTATAAAAATGGTGCCACATAAATAACATGCATACAGACTCTACGGGCCTGGGAGCCACTATTGCAGCTTCTCTGTCAGATTTAAACGACACTGATGGGACAAATGCATCTCTCATCACCGCTGGGTAAAATAACACAATATTTATATATTGTTGTGAAGCAGCATTGCATCTTCTGTGAAAGCACGCTTAAT
Source organism: Etia nguti (assembly GCA_015106755.1). Classification (NCBI taxonomy): domain Eukaryota; kingdom Metazoa; phylum Chordata; class Actinopteri; order Cichliformes; family Cichlidae; genus Etia; species Etia nguti. The sequence goes on from VUQG01045695.1 coordinate 9,493, forward strand.
ACAGTGAAAGGTGAGTGTGCTGAACACTATAATGGAAAGAAAGAAAACACGGGCTAAAAAAAGGAGGGCAGAAAGTAAGAGATTCCTTAGCGGCTGGCTTTGTCACCTCCTCACCCAAGAGGAGGGGAGCAAAGCACCTTGGGAAATTACTGAAAGCAGAATGCATTGATTTATCCAGGATGATGTGCATGCATGGCTGTGTGTGTGTTTTTGTCAGAAGGCCTTTGTACTGCAATAAAGAGAACAGCCTGGTCGACATCTGCTTAGAGACGAAAGACGTATCAACCTTCCTCTCTTAGTTGTGCTCACTCCTGCCTTCTTCTGTCTTCTACTGTGTAATTATGAGTCAAAGAAAACCCTCCAACCTCTCCCAGCATGTCGTAGCATCCCACCTCATGCTGTGCTGCTTTAAACCATCCTTTCTTTCTCTCCTGGAACACAAATCAACATAAAGCTGTGAAACCTATTTATTACTTATGATGGCCAGCGGTAGCGACCTTAACAGACACTTTTTATGCTCTCAGAATACAGTTTTGCATATATTGAGCTTTCTCCACCTCTCTGCCATCTCCAGCAGCTCTATAATCACATCGCATTTCCCGAACATCTGGCAGCAGACTCATACCATTTGTACACAAACACAAAGACCATCACTTTCTTGTTCTAACATTTTTTTGCTCAATGTTTAAAAAGCCTTTGTGATGTCTGCTGAGTTAATAAGCCAATGGTGGATCCAACCAGAAATATATACAGTACTGTGCAAAGGTTTTAGGCAGATGTGAAAAATGCTGCAAACAAAGAAAGCTTTCAGAAATATAAATGATTGTTTATTGGCTCCAAATGTATTCTGCAGCAGGACAACGACCCCAAACACACAGCCAAAGTCATTAAGAACTATCTTCAGCGTGAAGAAGAACAAGAAGTACTGGAAGTGATGGTACGGATCCCACAGAGCCCTCATCTCAACATCATCGAGTGTGTCTGGGATTACATGAAGAGACAGAAGGATGTGAGGAAGCCTACATCCACAGAAGATCTGTGCTTAGTTCTCCAAGATGTTTGGAACAACCTACCAGCCGAGTTCCTTCAAAAACTGTGTCCACGTGTACCTAGAAGAAGGCAAAGGGTGCTCCCACCAAATATTGATGTGATTTAGATTTCTCTTTTCTTCATTCACTGCATTTTGTTGATTGATGATAAAAATTGATTTTATTTATGAAAGCGTTCTTTGTTTACAGCATTTTTTCCTCACCTGCCTAAAACTTTTGCACAGTACTGTATATGTATGTGTATATAGTTTGAAAGAGCTATTTGGGATAGTTGACACTTTTCAATAGTTCAGGTGTTTAATATGGCCATCATATTTCTCGCCGTCTTTCTGTTAGTGTATACAGAATAAGAAATATGCTTGTATACTATTCCAAAGCACTGAAAGGAAAGGTAAAGTGTTGGTCCCGTAGTTGTAACTCTATGCTACCAACCCCTTTCAAATAAAATTAGTCACGTGAATCATGTGAAGCAACATTAATTCCAACATATTAAAAACAGCAGATATAATACATAGATTCATTTAACATATGAAATGGTTTTCCATTTGTTCGCTTTACCTTGCCTATAAAATGTATTTGGAGAAATCATGATTTTAATCTACCGCTGAATATTTCATGTTTCATTCCCATGCAAGCCATTAGCTACAATGGGAAAGGCGACACCCTTAATGAATGTGACTAGGACAGACTGTGACAGCCAGTGGGGACTACAAAAGTCTTCATACAGCATTGGACAAGTGATAATAATACCAGACTGAATTTAATAGGAGACCCTTGTACCGTTTTTTTTTGTTTTTTTTTTAAACAAATGTACTTGCACTACAATCTCCTCGTTATAACAAAATAAATGAAAGTAAGTTATGATGTAGGCCTGGCTGGGAAAAAGGAAGAGGAAAAACTGAAAAAAGTGAGAATGTGAGGCCTGTGTGCTCAGGTGCATATGCTGATGAATGGTATATGCCCAGACTGACTCAGTGGCTTGGCTTCACGTATAACAATTATCAAGCTGGAAATAACAATCATTAGTGATGGCCCAGATACAATGAATGGCAGAATTTATATTAGAAGCTTATTCACTTCAAGCATTTAAAATAATGACATATTAGACTGGTTTAGTTTTTTTTACTGTTATGGAGATATTAAGCCATTGATGGAAGCTTCCAATTAGATTTTTGACCATTTATTATGACACTATGAATGAAAAATCACTCAAAGGTAGCATTTGGTAGGTTGGAAAATATTCATTTTGGGTCAGCAGTCGGGTGCATACTGTTAGGATGACTTTAACCACACCTTAATGTATCTGGTGTGGTTAAAGCTGTCCTGTGGGTATGCTGAATTTATTAAAGTGCTCTATGACTCTAAGGGTCTGCAAATTCTGTCGTGGATCTTTGTAACCAAGCAGAAACCTCTGGAACTGAATGAAGTACCAAAAACTGCAGTTCTAGAAAGAAAACTTAAAACTATCTGTAAAAGTACATCACCGAGTATTTAAAACAAGCAAAAACAAAATCTTTGTTTCCTCCTTCTAATAAACTGCACAGGAATGGGATTTTTTTAGTAGTTGCTTTTTATAATTTTGTTTTATTTTGCTTCGATGATCAGTAAAGATAGGTGTGCGCACCCCAGCACTTCAATTTTGTTCCCAAATATAACAATTTCTGACCAAAACGAAAGTAAATAAATAAAAAATAAGACAGCACAGAACAGAATACTATTGTTGGGACTTCTTCTAGGTGATTTCTAGGTGTGGAAGCCTGAAACCAGAGGTGACTATAGAGGTCTATAAACCAAAGCCATTACTTGATACACCACATGATTTCCATCTTTTTTCCTTTTAAAGGTACAGTGAGTAAAATCTCAACCCTAGATGTCTGTAGACTATAGATTACAGTCACATGATCTCTGTTTTCTTACACCTCCCAATTCAATTGCATAAACAGCTAAACAAGACTCACAACTCTGGCCCCTTTAGTGAGTGCAGGCTGTCAGTCCGCCGTTTACCTCAGCTTTGTGAAAGGAGCTTGATACAAGTCGACTGAGTCGGTGAAGTGATAATGAGGTGAGCTGAATTTTGGAGGAAATCCTGCACCTTTCCGTTTGTGAGCGCTGTTGTTCGCTGGCGTTGGTGAAAGTTTCTTTGAAGCAGATCTAACTTTGTTGAACTTGGACACTTTGCAAATAAACTCGTACGATGTGAGAATGTAATCAAACTGTTTGTCAGAGGGAAATTGTGAGTTTTAAGACGTTTAAGGCTCACATTATCTGGTGTAATGTTAGCTTAGAGAGCAGTGGAGAGGAGGAAAAAGACATCATTAGAAAGATGATGAAAATATGCATGGACAAATCACGTATGTCATTTGAAAGAGCTATTTGTGATCTTTAAATTAAAAGTAACTTGTAAGTGGTGCTATAGCCAAATACATAAAGACAATTAGGCAGAACAACGATGTCCATCTCAGCCACTGGTTTCAAGATGGCAGGGCAACAACAACCAGTGTATTTTAAATGGATTAATTTTACCTTTATAAGAATGAATCAATTTTTTGGAAGAAATCATTACACACTAATCAATATGTACAATATTCTTTTTTTCTATTAAATGACCTCAAAGATTTACCTTTAAAGCTGCTTTATAAAATTAATTTATAAAACTAATTAATTATAAAACTAATAGAACACAATCTGCAGTTTTTCATGAAAAACTAATGAAGAAGCAGCATCTACGTGAGGCAAGAAAAGAGAAGGAGCCAAATCACTAAAGGATCAATCAGCTGCTTTTGGAAAAACACTTTCTTAATGACATTAAGATCACAGTTTCCTCCTTAATAAATCCTCCTCATTGCAGCAGATTTTCTAATAGCATGTGAATATTTTCCACAGATAACTTCAGCTCCTCTATTAAAAAGTGACACTAATTATTAAACAGTATTTGAATGTGGTGCTAACTCTACATCTTGATACATTTTTAAAAAAATTATCATTAATATTCATAAAAATGTAAGGCCTTCCCATTTTCCATATTTTCTGTTACTGTCTCTTTTGAGTCCTTCAGATTAGTCACTGTGCCATCACATATCTCTCTGCTGAGCTGAACTTCTCCATACTGAATACACTACAACATTTTCAATGGAAAATGTCCCTGGACATTTAGTCGCTGCTCTTCTTCTTCTTTTCTAACGCTGTTTCTGTCTTCTTCCCCAGAGTTTAATGTACAAACTTTTGTTGGACCCAAAAACTTTATTTCACTGAACTATTAAACAAAAAACTGTAAGACTTTAAGATAAGACAGGTTCTTTTAAAGCTACAGTTTGGTGGGTTTTTGTACATTGACACACGTTTGGTAATTTTGCCTCTGTGCACCACCACGACTGTTTTGTTTTAAAAAAGTATTGCATTCACTGACACTTATATTTATACACAGTGCTCCATTATAGTAGGAAACCATGTGGAGTGGTAAAGCCAACAATCTGGTATGTTCCTAAAATGTATAAATAGAGTAACTACCTCAGCAACACCAGAACACCTGAAAGGCCTGATGGTAGAACAATTTCCCTGGTTAAGGAAAGCAACTTCATAACATCAAGTCTCAAACATTCTCAAGGAGGAAACTGTATCATTGTCACAGTCTACAATAACAAGGCATCACCATGACTGTCAATAATAGATGCTTTACATGCTGGCACAAACCTGGTTACACTCAAGAACAGCAAAACATCTGAAAGACACGAAACCAAGACTAAAATAATGAAAAGTATAGAGAAGGAGAAAAACAGCTCATGATGTGAAACATATCATTACCCGTCAAACGTGGTGGAGGAAATGCTGTGGAATAGGCATGCACTCTAAGTCTGTCAGTGTGTTTAATGATGATGTGACTGCTGAGTGTAAGGGGCTATACTCTATTCTCAGATTCAGCCAAACGCTACGAAACTGATCAGACTGGGTGTCACAATGAAAATAGATAAGGACTCAAAGCTCAGTGCAAATGAAACTCCAGAGTTTCTCAAAGAAAGGAAACAGAATATCCGTCAGTGGCTGGGTCAGGCAACTGAAGAAAAACCTGAAGACGCACAAACAAGCAATAAATATGGGTGACACAACGTTGCCAGAGAGAAAATACAGCATTTGGTGATGTCCATGGATTCTGGACTTCAGCTGGTCTTTGACTGCAATGGATTTTCATTCAAGCACAAATCAAATCAAATCACTTTTATTGTCACATCACATGTCAGGTACACTGGTACAGCACATGCGAGTGAAATTCTTGTGTGCAAACTTCACAAGCAACAGAGGTGTGCAAAATACAATAACATAAGAACAAGCAAAATATAAGAATGGGTAAATCTGAGGATTATAACAATAAATATATGTGTGTGTAGCTTTGCGTGCGTTCACCTTCCTGAAGCACTTCCGCACATCCTCCTCAGGCACAGTGTGCGCACTGACGTCATCCGCGGTGCGCACACTGTCCGGTCTCGTGGTGTTCGCTGTGTCTAATCTAGGGTAGAATACGTTTAGATCCTCACACAGAGAGGCCGTGGTCTGCGGTGTGCTGGTTTTCCCTCTAAAGTCTGTGATTGTATTTAGTCCCTGCCACATACTCCGAGGGTTGTCAAACTGTTGTTCCACCCTGTCCCTGTACTCACGTTTGGCTGCTTTGATCGTCCTCCGGAGTTGGTAATGTGCATGTTTGTAGTCCGATGTGTTCGCGGAGGCAAAAGCAGTGCTCCGTGCTGCCATTGCCATGTGAACATCACTGTTAATCCAGGGTTTTTGATTTGGGAAGAATTTGACTGTTCTGGATGGGACGACATCTTCCACGCATTTCCTGATAAATCCGCAGACTGAGTCTGTGTACTCATCGATGTCG
>VUQG01045696.1:0-29153 GCA_015106755.1 Etia nguti
CCAACATTGGGCTAGCTGGTGTATAATCATGTGCTACGTGGTGGCTAGCTACACAGCTATGTTAGCATAACATAAACACAGTGAAGCTGGAGGATGAACGCTAACTTTTTTCCACTCGATAAAAGTTAACGTGAGGGTTCCCGATGGTTAGGGACAAATGCAATCGCATGGCAGGATGCTGTAAACGGACCAAACTTCAGTCAGGAGAACAACTGCAATATAAGGTTAGTCATTAATATACTGCTGCATGGGCTGGGCTGTAGTTACATCGGAAGGTTTTAAAAACTGAGCTTTGAAATGAACAGTGGTGATAAAAACCGAGAGAGGCCGACAGTGATCACTGACTGTTTTCGGGGCTTGTTCAGATTAAATAGATCAAGATACAAAGCATTAAACATGTTAAAAACACAACAGCCTTAATAAATGCAGAGTAGTTTGGACCCGGAAGCAGGTTTCACCAGGTCATCACTTAAAGACCGGATAAAGCACCGACTTGTCTCTGATTTTTTTAAAAATTCGTATTATTCTGCACATGCATTTGTTCCAAATTACGATCTATAGTGGGAGCAAAGTGAAGCTGAGTGGATTATAAAGCAGCGATGCAGCTATCTGTCAGATGACTAGTAGAGCAAGAACGTAACTGTAACTTCAAATGACAACAACTCCTACATTATGCAGCAACTAGCGGCACTCAGACAGCTTCGACACGCCCTTCTCTTTAAATGTTGAGGAAAACAGCTTGGAAAGAAAGCATGCGTTGTAAACTTGGATAAATGACAGGAAACGCGAGGAGGTGAAATAAAACTGGTAAGAAAATGAAATATTTATTTTTAGTCTTTTGCTACCCCACAAAAGATGGAGGGAGTTTTTGGTGTTTATATTCATTAGTTTTTCTGAAGACTGCACAGTACAGTGTGTTACTATAAATGACAACAGCTGACCTTTTTCATGTTCGTGTTTTCCATCCTACATATCTCTTTAGAAGTGAAGCCTCAGAAGGATCATTTCCACTGGTGTGCAGTAGAGAAAGTGCTTGTCTCCTCTTGTAAAAAATGAACAGCTTCCCTCTGGCCTTTTTGAAATATTTGATCCATCCACCTACCTGAGATGCAGTGTGGATGTCCAAGGAAAGGCTCAAATAATATTTTCTTAAATATTAATACACCTTAATGACCATCTTACTGCCTTCAGTAAAGTGGTGTACTACAAAATAGCTTTTCTCTTATGTTTACGTTTGAAAACATCCTTATCTCCTCCTGCTGACATTATTCAGTTTACATGATCACAGGTATTGTAACTCAATCACCAGTTTTTTCAGTCGTAAAACTTGATTTAAATGAGGGTTCTTTCCCATTAAAGATCATCTCTGGACAGTTTCAGCGCACTTCCGGATTGTTTCATGGCAGACCTGTTACCTCTCTTTGTACTTGTGCTTCTGTGACGAGATGGGTCTCCTCCAGTGTGTCAAAATGCTGACCTTTCAACTTGATTTTGGAATGTGGATTAAGTTACACTGTTTTTTTCCCACTGAATGTGTTACCTCAGCTGCCTCAGGACATTACAGTAAAACTCCATGTCTACAGTCTCACTCTGGGTGACACATTCGCAGCCCACGATATCATGACTGTTGGAAAAACAAACAAAAAAGGAGCATACCGACAGTCTCATTCCTCACATTTCATTCTCCCTTCTGGCTTTCTGTGCATTCAATTCAAATCAGTTTTATTTATGTAGCACCAAATCACAACAATAGTTGCCTCAAGGAGATTATTTTGTAAGGTAAAAAGCTTTCAGAAAAACAGAGAACACTGCAACAATCAGACAACCCCCTATGAGTAACCACTTGGTGACAGTGGGAAGGAAAACCTCCCTTTTAACAGGAAGCAAGGCCAGGCTTAGGTAGGGTCAGACATCTGCAGCGACCGTTGGGGGTGAAGGGAGTGAGACAGGAAAAACATGCTGTGGAAGAGAATTAGAGATTAGTAATTACTCATAAAACATGGAGAGTGAAAAAGATGAGTGAAGAGGAAACAGCCTAGGTGTATTGCTAATCTTGAAAGTAGAGATGGTGTCTGTCTTCCGAATGCAAACTGGGAGCTGGTTCCACAGAAGATGCGTCTGAAACTGAAGGCTCTGCCTCCCATTCTACTTTTAAATACTCTAGGAACAACAAGTAAGCCTGCAGTGTGAGAGCGAAGTGCTCTAATAGGGTGATATGGTACTATAAGGTCATTAAGGTAAGATGGGGCCTGATTATTTAAGACACTGAGAGAAGGAGAAGGATTATAAATTCAATTCTGGATTTAACAAGAAGCCAATGAAGAAAAGCCAATATGGGAGAAATCTGCTCTCTCTTTCTAGTCCCTGTCAGTACACTTGCTGCATCATTTTGGATCAAATGAACGCTTTTCAGGGAGTTTTTAGGACATCCTGATAATAATGAATTACAGTAGTCCAGCCTAGAAGTAATAAATGCATGAACTAGTTTTTCAGCCTCACTCTGAGACAGGATGTTTCTAGTTTTAGAGATGTTGCGCAGATGGAAGAAAGCAGTCTTACATATTTGTTTAACAAGCACATTGAAGGACATATCCCATTCAGAGACTACTCCATAAAAGCAAAGTGGTGTATAAACAAATGCATGTGCAATCAGGTCAATCCTGATAAAGTCTGCAAGGAGATAAGTGGAATAAAATATCCATCTATTATCTTAACCACTTCTTGTACTATAGGGTCCCAGGTGGGCTGGAGCTTATTCCAGCTGTCATAGGGCGAGAGGCCACCAGTCTACTGCAGGACTAATACAGAAAGTCAGACAACCATTCATCTCCAGTACCTGCACAGCAACCAGAGAGGAGCAACACAGCCACAGCGAGAACATGCTCCACTCAGGTGGATTCAAACTCAGAACCTTCTTGCTTCAGCTAACCACTACACCACCACGCTGCCTTGAAAACGGCACATTCAGCTGTTAAAAATAGACTTCCTCTTCTCCTATACTGTGAACAGATGGTTTTAGCATATTGCTTGAAGAATAGAGTGCAAAATGACAAATAATTTTTCATCACACACCAAGTTGCAAAACCACTTAAACAACAACACTAACCACAGCCACTAAATGAAATCTGTTACTCCAACATCTTTAATATTACTTTCAAAATCAAGAATGTAGCAGATGGCTCAGAAACCATCTGTTACATGTTTTATATTTAAAGGAAAAAAAACACTTACAGGAGGTCTAAATTTATGTCATTTTTACAACAAAAAGCTTGCTTCTCATTTGCTGCATTACATGCATCGGAACTGCAAACGTAACTGATCTTTAATCAGGTGAAGATTTATGACATGTATATGTGCAGAAGTGTTATTTTCCTTCATAAAACTCTCTCCAGCCAAACGCTTATCAGTGACAGAGTTCACGAAGAGGCAACGGCAATAAGGAAATTACCCCCACCTCCTACCAGCACCCCCCACCAAACCCCGCTGCTTATGAGCGAATGAAGTCTCCAATTACTCTGTGCTTGCTCAGGCTTGTCTTGAAGAGGGCGTTCGGATCCTTACTGCAAGAATCTGAAGCAGCCACCAGCAATATGGGCAGCAATTTCAATGGAAAATAAGTGCTGACTAATTCCAGACATCCCTGGATGAGGTTACATCTCTCATTTTGAAAGACACAAGTCCAGGCAAGGACAAAGAAGCTCTGTTGGCCTTACAGCTACAGCACATATCTGTGGTGATTACAGATGGTTATTCATCTACTCATACCCTCTCTCTCTCTCTTTTAATACTCTTCATTTTGTCCTTCCTCATTTTAATTTTTCTCATTTTCTCTGTGCTTTACTTCCACCTCACAGCCTCCCCCGCTCTTTCTCTCTGGCCCCCAGACAGCTAACATCATCAACATCCAATAAAAGATCATTTCTATCTCAGAAAAGGTCGAGATGAGAACCCAAGGTTCAGCACCTTCGTTTTAGAAGCTGATTAAATGGAATCTCTAGCAGCTACAAACTCGATTTTATTCCAGTGTTTTCCTTAAATGAAAAGAACTCGTGCATTTAAAACTTGAACCCTATTTAAATTCCGGATCCAACATGGAAAAAAAAAAAGTGGCAACGCACACATGCAAAATGATTTTGCGTTTTTTACACAATCAAATGCTAGATGCTGGATAAAAGGAAGGGAGGAATGTCAAGCTACCCCCTTGAAGACTATGTGTTCTCTCAAAGAAGCAATTTCATTATCTCGAACCAGGCAGTCACGACGATGAGGATGTCATGACAAAAACAAGCTGCTCAGCATAGTGAGTTTGGATTTTATAGCCAGTATGGATTGGATTTTATAATGAATACAAGAATGAAGCACCTTTATTTAATGGTAAGCCCAGAGGTGCACAGTTGGAAGGAAAACAAAAATGAAACAAACTTGCGTGGGAATGAAATGAAACTCCAGACAGTGATGAACAATTGATCAGCGATGATGTTGTCACATCACCTACAGAAGTTCAGTGATCTTTTAGAAATTTGCCACATGTCTGAATCATGTGCATGTAAATAAATCACAAAATCAGTTGTCAGCTTTTTTGATTATTGATCATTAACTCAAACAAAACTTTGAGTATCTCTCATTTTGTATGTTTTGGATTCAAGGTTTAATGGTCAAATAATCAGATATCTGATAGATCTGCATATCATTTCCAAGGATGTTTACCGTCCTGTTTACTATTAAATTCACATTATGTGCATAAAGCAAAGACTCACAGGACTGGAAATCAGCTTGCCCCATAAGTAGTTAATCCAACAATCTATAACCTGCCAAGCTGGGTTGTTATACTATCAATAACAAACGTATGTACTAAATGCACAGAGGCTAAAGGACTGCTGTTTCACTGTATCTGGCAGAGAGATAACAAACTTTTCATTAGACCCAAAGCAATTTCCATTTGGCTTTTATCCCAAAGAACACAATTATAAGAAAGAATAAACACATTTTAATGAACATCTGTCTTTTAAATGCCAAAAAAGAAGAAGAAAGAAAACTAAATATTAATCATTGGATTAGACAATTAATGTCAAGTTTGCCTCTAGAAAGAAACAGACATATACCAAAGGACAAACATAATATTGGAAAGGCTTGCAAGCCCCTTTTTGAAATAGATTTTGATGAACTTGTGTATTTTGTTTTCTGGGATTTGGTTTGTCCTCTCTGGAAGGTTCATGTAGTTGGTTTGCCTCCTGTTTTAGATGGAATTTATTAAGTTTGGGCCTTTAATTAATTTATTTATGTTTATTATTATTTTATTTTTACATCCTGCAGCAGAAAACATTGTAGAGTGCACTTTTGTCCACCTAATGTCTTCTTTTGAAGTATAGCAGGAGAACAATGCTGGATCTCTACTTGGAAACTGCCCAAGTACTGTGAGTACTTTTAGTTTTGAACAGCTAAACGCTTTAGTGGTTTTACTTGACATTTTTATTTAAGCATATTTTCACATGGCCGTAATGACACTTTTAGCTAGACGAGGGATTTGAATGCATCATCCACCACTCTTAATTAACGGTGCAAATAACTGACATCGTTAGTTACACAACTAATTACTCCTGCTTCTCACATTCTGTTCAGGTAAACATTAATGTGCTGTCCACTCCCACATCCCATTATTAGTCACCGCGCTACCATTCGTCGATGTCGGTGAGAAATTAAAATAAATGAGAACAAACGTTATTTATTAAATACGTCCCTGTTTTATTAAATATAAATACAGTTAATGAGGTTTTGACTGAAGTGAAGAAATGCACATTGCAGTAAATACAAGACAGAACTGTTGGCAAGAAAGTTTACTCACCAACCAGGTAATTATTATATTATATGTGACTTAATTGTATTTAAAAATGACCTTATGACAGTTTATCTGTGTGTATAATTTCCAATGCGAGTTGTAGTGTTTCTCATTTCTTTTGCAGCTCTTGAATCCATAAATCTGAATGTTGGAACTAAAATGAACTCCAGAAGCCAACTAGCGCAACAGGACACCATTAGTCCTTTTGTATGCTTTCTTTAGTGTAGTATCCCTGGCAACTGCAGTACCTGTGAGACACTGATTAAAGTTCTTTTCCTCACTGCCAAGCCTATGAGAGCTCACCATTAACAGGCCATAGGGCTGCATTGTCAGCACACTAATGAAGCCAGTGTGTTCTTTTTAAAGTGTCATTCTGGATTATGGTCATAATGTGAGGGTGAGAGTGGATCTGTATAAGTGTCTCTGCGAGACCCAACAGCATGCGTCCGTGTGCTCTGCAAACCCCCGCCCCCTCCCCTGACGTTTCCGCAATACGCCGTGGGTACATGTGGAGCCTCGGCGCCTGCACGGCCCAGGATCCCTGCCGTCACCTCACCGGGCAACTAGCATCGGAGTAATTTCATCTGACAGGTGACTTAACAAAGCTTTGGTCCGTGGCGGGCAGCAGACCAAAGGCTGGAGGATATATGTCGGGCCTGTTGGGCCTGTCGGCCTTGTTTTCAGCTGGGAGGTATGCGTTGTGTCAGTATTAAGTCAGCCAGATCCTAAAAGTCTGTGTTATAGGAGTAAAGAGAAGGAGATTTTGCCGACTATCTAAAAACTTTACCTCAGAGGTCCGATATTGATATCAGATATCTGTTTCCTTGTGTCTGGTGGGTTTGTTGGTGCACCCGTTCTTTCGCACACTCCAAAGACATGCACAGAGACAGATAAGAGATAGAGATAACTCTTTACTGTCATTGCACGGTCATACCTAGTACAATAGTACAACGAAATTGGAAACAGTGAGTCAGTTCAAAAAGCTCTGAGTGGTCAGTAAGACTGTGCAAGTGTCAGTACGTTCAAAGTTCGTCTCTGTAAGATACAACTCCAACTCCAAAAAAGTTGTGTTCCTGTGTAAAATGTAAATGAAACCAAAATGCAATGAATTACGTATCTCATAAATCCATAAAGACATTTATGACAGCAATGCACATCAAAAAAAGAAAAAGGTAGGACAGGGACTGTGGAAAAATAAGTGGTATTAAAAAGAAAGCTGGAGGGAATCGACAGGTAAATGTCTGGGTATAAAAAGAGCATCTTAAAGAGATGCTTCTAAGATCATGTAGTGGGGTTCAAATTCAGAATAATGTCCGTCCATGTAAAATTGTGACCATCATCTTCTGCTTCATACTCTTCTCTTCACTCAGTAACAAACATTTCAAAGTAAAAATATGTATTCGACCACAGCCACCGCGTTCTCACTCTGGCCTCATTGAAATATAAGAACATTTATGGGGTTTTATCAGACGGGACAAATGAGATGCACTGGCCTCTTCGTGATAGCAGAAAGGGTCATAGACAGCTAACCACTCAGCCTCTAAATATGTGGCACATTTATTGGGCGTGACAAATGAAAATATCGATGGATTTAACTTCAGGGTCAGAGTTAGCAGAAGAGACAGGTTAACTAAATGACTTGGACACAATGGAACTGAGAAGAATGCATCACTGTGGACAGAGAGCCCACACAATCATAATCAGTACTGTCAGTATACAACTGTCTCATTAGGCAAGCAACAGGTGTAAGCAATCAAATGGCAGGTGTTGCTAATTATTTGACTGCAACAGTACCAGTGAGCATTGTTTCTGGTGATGTAGCATATTGGTAGGAAATGGATGAAATGAATTAACTTTTTCCCACAAGTGCTTTTTCCTCAGTATGGCAGGCATCAGCTGACAAATCCACAGCTCTGAAGGACAGAACGCTTCAGTCTTTCAAACCTGCACTCCATTGCACTTGAGTGTTTTTCAGCATTTTTAATGTCCTTCAGCCAGAGACGAAGAACGTTATGCTATGGATTTTGTTTTGGTTTTTTTGGCTGATCTTTTCTTTCATTTAACCGATATCTTTTTTGGACCCTTATTTTTGTTGTCATTTTACAGATGACTGTAGAAACTGTTGCCAAGACAGATGCCATGCCAACAAACAGGATTTGAACCAAGGACATTGGTATACATGTTGGACCACTGATGGCACCTTTTATGGTACTATGCATCTGCACGTTGTTAATATACAGTATTGTATGAACTACAGTATCTTTTGACTGGGCTTCATTTTGGATCCAGATGCAAAAATTAAGATTTTGCACCACCTTTCTTATAAAAACAGCCCTTTTCTCTCTTTTTTTTCAGTGATTGTCAAAAAGAATTTACTTTAAAGATTATCAACAAACCATAAATATGAATTGAACTGAATTACAGGACAATGAATGTCAGTGCGTTTTGATATGATTAATTGCTCGGGTATGTGCACAAGTACATATATATTGTCAGGGTCCATTTTTACAAGCTTCTGTAGATTTCATAGTAAAATAATAGGAAGTTTTTTTGTAATGCACTATATCAAAGCAATGCAGTTTAACCCAAAATGCAAGCTCTGGTGTGACTCATGCAGTGAGTTTTCATTTATTCTACGGTAAGTCACATCAACATTAGATTATTACAATCCCAAACCTTTTTGTATATAAATATATAGTTTTGTGGGGTTTTTTGTTGTTTTTTTTTTGGGGGGGGGGTTATGTGTTATTATACAATTTATTAGTTACTTTAAAAAGCAATTCTATTTATAAAGCACCGCAAAGGAAAATTCAGACTCATTTAGGTGAAATGAATGTAGGAGAAAAAATTATCTATCTATCTATCTATCTATCTCTCTCTCTCTCTCTCTCTCTCTCTATATATATATATATATATATATATATATATATATATGAAAATTCTGTTTGGCACCAGCCTTTTTGCACATTTTCTCATATTAAAATATTACTAGTACAAAAAAAAGAGTGCAGCTTTGGCACATAAGATCTGCATGTTTGTAGGTGTTTTGTCATTTTTTTTGCAGTGTCTGCTTGACTGTCAGACCTCCTCTTGGGCTGTTCAGTTTTAAATGTATGTTTTGGGTTTTTAAGAAGGTTTTTTTCTGTTTTATTACAAATGTTTTTCGGCTGAGTCAAAAGCAGGGAAGCCAGTGAGACACTGTATGTGACAGTGAGCTTTACAAATAGGTTCAACTTGACTTGCCGTGAAAAAAAAAACACTTATTTATTTATTTACTGTAGCTGTGAAGCTTGGAGAAAATCCTACAATCCTATTTTAGTATTGAAAAAAGAAGAGAGATAAGTAAAAAAAAAAAACTATTGCAACTGTACACACTCTGTACATGCTTTTGCAGAGCAATCAATGTTTTACATCAAGGGAATGTTACAGTTTATTAGCACGAGGGATTAGTTGCTCCTCTGGAGCTGATACCACTCGGAGAGAAATCAAGCACACTCAGGCTGTAGGCTTGGTGGTGCAGGGCTGGGGGATGGTTTGACAAGTGCTTCAGTATAAATCAATAGCAGGCATGCGGTGATAAATCCTCCCAGCTCCAATGACCGACTGGCCCTCACACCTACGCACACAAAACAATCTCGGTCCCCCGTGTCACAACAGCCAAAAGTTATCACTGCCATGGATCAGCAGCGCGTTGATGTGTCAGCTGAAAGTCAGCTTAGAGCCCAGCTAGAGGAGGCAGGAAGCCTCAGGTCTGGTCGATTTAACTATGGGCAGTGGATATTTCAGGAAAGCAGCCTGACATAAGGTTAATTGTCAGCACTGGGAAGTTTGAGTACAGTTAATCAACTTGAGAGAGGAGGAGATGAAGGTTTTTAAGTCTAAAATGATATCCATAAATCCCAGCTTCTTTGCCAGCACTCATGATAATCAGATAGTTAACCTTGTATATCAAAGCATCATACATTCTCAAACCTGAGAAACTGGATGCTTCTGGCTACATCATAACTAGATCAGTGTCAGACGGCTTGAATCACACAACGAGTTGTGGTGACAGACTGAAGGAGCTATGTAATGGGAGAAGGTTTTCGATCAGGCGGCAGGATGGGTTGATCCGCCCTGACACACCGAGTCGCCCTGACGTCAGCCAAACCCACAAACACATTTATTAAACAGAGACGTGTGTCTTTGTGATTCAGCACAGAACTGTTTGACATCTTTCCCCTACACGTGTCACAGATCAGTCTGCCTGCTTCGACCAAAACACAAAAGGTGCCATTACACGGCTGAGCAGGCTGGCATCAGCTCGTCTGAGATGGGCATGTTGATGTATTAAGAGTGTCATCATTCAAACAGCGTGCGGGCTCCGGTGCAAGGCCACAGCGCAGGTAGCTATTTGAAAAATCAATAGGAGCCCAGCAGTTATATCTGTGAAAAGGATCAAATCAGCTGCAAAGGGATTCACCAGAAAGCAACCACATGTTATTTCAGGTAACAGGTAGCATCATAAGCTTGCAGAAAATGCACCGGTATCGTTCTTTTATACATGCAAAAGCTCCCAATCTTAAACATCATGCACTATCAAAGCACACTGAAGCAGGTTTACGGCATCCAAGAAATGGCGAGAGGTGTAGCGCGCTGAAATGGAAGCTGCAGTGTTTTCAGGAATGATATACTGTTCTACATTCACACAGCTGATGCATTTTTTATGTTCAAAACCAGAGGGGCTTTCTCACCTTCAATTTTAAAAGTGTTTACTCAGCAGCAGTCCTGAGAGCTGATAAAATAAGTTAGGGCACCTGAATTAAAAATGATTCCTCGGCTGAGAATCTGTCCCCAAAACAGTCCCCTGCGGCGCCTCTCTGCTCGCGGTAATGCGAATGGAAAAAAAAGGTCTTGCCTTACCAATAAGGGCCAGCTCACGAGCAGTCACTCCTCTGTAGGCTTTTACTCTCTCTGCATTCCCATTGTATTGATCTATTTTGTACTCTATTTTATGCCATGTGATGCCAAAGAGGGGTAGCACACAATAAAATTAGATGACAGAATGCTAGAAAACACAAGAAAGCGATTAAATACGTCATCATCTAAATAATAAAGTGTGTAAAATACAATTCTTTTTAAAATAATGTATTAAATCTATTATTTTCATAGAATAAGACTGGGGTTCAGGTATTTTTTATTATTATCTTTCAAAGTTGGAAACAGTTGGTAACAGCTGTAATGCAAAAGTAATGAGGAGCCAAAGTGCAACTACGACTTCCTGGTTCTTCTCCTGTGGATGTTTGAAACACTCTGGAAATTCAGGTTTGCAAGGCAGCCTGTATTAGCTGTCTGAGAACAGTAGCCTTAAGACAAACGATCTAATATTGTTGTTTATTCAACATTAATGTGCTTTTAAGCCTTTCCCAACGCCCTTTCCCTCCAGGTTAGAGGTTTGCGAGATAGATGTCACCGCTCGGCCGTAGAGGCGCATCCGTGAATGAGCGGATTGGTTGCGGCCGTGTCTGTAATAACAGTTGGACCCTGTAGGGGTAAAATACAGTAAAAATGAATCCAGAATTGTTATAATTAAAGAAAATGTACTTATCAGAGTTCTTAATCCAAAGCTCAATTATGGTTCATTTTAATTGTGAAGCCAAATGTTACTTTTACACTGCGTGTATAATTTATCCTTGTCAGCTTCTTAGCTGAATATGTGATTTTTCACACATGGCATGGTGAAAAGAGCAGTTGTTCCACTTGTTCCATCCAGTGTGTTTTCAGGCTACAACTCTTTCCAAGCCACTGTAGATGTTGTCCAAACAGTGGATTTACCGTGACGTGGACACCAAAGTAATCTAAACTTTCAGTGAAGTGACACTTTGAAATTTACACAAGATAAGGAACAAGTAAAGTAGAAAATCCGATTTGCCTGTCACTTTTGGCACCTAATAAAAACTACATTTGTAGGGCGAGGAGTAATGTTCTCCTGTTGGAACATGTCCCCAAGATGGCTGCCCTGGGTCAATGTTGTGCCGCTGGGGAATTTCCCGGTGAGCAAGATGGAGCACATGTTGGCTTGGGTGTATGCTGGCCCCGGGAAGCTAGCTTTACTTCTGTGAATTATTTACAATGATGTATAGGTCCCGGTGCTGGGAAGCCATTCTGTTTTTGGCTACCAGCTCACATCTGTTTTCCAGGACGTATCCGTCACTGGGAGAAATTCAAAAACGGTGGACTTGATGTATGCTTTTGGCTCCATTTTTTGTGCAGGACACTCCAACACCTAGAATAAAAGAGCTCAAGCTGGATTTCATAACACACTTATGAGGATTAGAGAAACAATGCACTAAGCCCTGGACGAAGTCCGTTAGGAAAATGAATGAAAGAAGAAAAATGACAGCTGGTTTCTGTGTGTGTGTGTCTGCAGATCGGTGCATTCATGTGCTAGCAGAAAGCTCTGGAGTTGAGTTTTAACTGCTTTCAAGAGCTTACTTCCTAATAAGAAAAGACAACAATCAAACAGAAAACCTGTTTGCCATCACAAGTGTTAATTTACCCAAATCTCTGAGGATGGACGAAAGAAACAATTAACAATTTGTAATTTAATTAAAACAGATACGTGTGGTTTTAATGAAATAGCTAGCTGGAGTTTTTTATGTACTCGTGACTGACGCTGACAGAAGTCACATCTCGTCTGTGTCTCAGAATCTTTATTTTATCAACATTTTATCTATAAAATTGTAAATTCAGCATCCAATTTTTTGTGTCTGGTACAATGTGGCCTGCATTTAAAGCACTCCAGGGTAATGCAATGACAAAGATTCTTTGCCATACTCAAACCTTCCCTGACCTTTACCACCAACTTTAGGTTTCCAAATCAAGTTCTACCAGTTTGCATTTTGCCTGGTTACTCACTTATTTCAGGAAAGTCCTGAGCACTCACAGATTTTAGTGGTGGCTTTAATTGGCCAATGGGAAACCTTTGGTTTCTCCAGTATATCCTAGTAACCCAATTACAAAAATGTTAGCTATCTTCATGTGGTGTCGTTTTGTTTAGCGTGGGGGAAATCACAAATCCTCTGTGGACAAATTACATACATCTTGTAACCCATATAGCACAAGCGCTATTGAATCTCTGACTAAAGCTGTAGACCCTGGTCTTTTTCCTGCAGTACTAAGCTAGTGGAGGATTTTTTTTCTCCCATAGTCATTAAATTAAAATCTGTTCATTTTGATGCAGTAGCACAGTTTAGTTATTGACTGTGAAAAAGGAAAATTAGGTCACAGAAATGTGGAGCACGAGCCATTCTCAGGACACACAAAGACAGTCTTTAGCTTTATAGGTTTATCTTCCAGCTCGTTTGAAGTCGGTGATTTCAGGTCATTGGCATTCAAGCACCGATGAGCAACAGAGATGGTTACTTAGCGTCTCGGGCTGACTGACGGCTTCGATTAAAGTAAATTTTGTGAGTTAACTTTAAGAGGTAGCTATTGATTGATCTTGTTTTTTTTCTTTTAAAAAAGTCTTCATGCGTGTGATTGAAACTGCTCAATCGCTCCTGGTTTCCTGGCCTGAATGTGAGTCATTGTAAGCTCCCCGAGGAGAAATGTGGCGGTTTGAAGCCGAGATCAAGAGGACTCGGCTGAATAAAAATAACACAAAAATACATTTCGCATTGAACACTTTCCAGGCTTTTCAGCACCAATTGATTGTGGTTTAAAAGAATGGACAGACCATTTGAGTTCTTGGTGAGACTACAGTTCAAAGGCATGTCTGGAAAGATGGGTTCTTCTATCTCGGGTTTTTTTTTTTTTTGTGGCACTGTTCCCGTATTGAATATGTTGAAACTGTCAGCCACATATGCATACTGCACTCATTTTTGCCGTGGGCGTACAAGGCATAAAAAGGACTTTTCACTTCTCTTGTAACAACTATAACTCTGTGTTCAAAACAGTGGATACATCATGCCAACATATAAAAAGTACTTAAGTAGTTAGCAGCCTTGCTAGGCATCATACTAATTAAGAAATTATTAAGAGATTATTTATAGTGCAGCAAATCATAAACACAAGCTTTATATATTATTTTTTTATGAAACTATCTTTCTACGGGGTATAGTTGTTCCTTTTGCTCAGTTTTGGTCTCCACCAACTCCTGAAGGAAATACTTGGCTCTCAGCAGCTCAGTGTTGGCTTTATTCACAAGCCCATTTTCAGCTTTATCTTTTATCTGCCGTTCTTAGCTGGTAGACTTCACAGTGTGTTTTTATCAGAATCATTTGGCATGCCACCAGAAAATGAAAGTGGTGAGACCAATGACTGAAGCCAAAAACACCAGAGCAATGATGAAATCGAGAACAAGAGGACTTTTTTATATTTCCAGGGTTTGTTATCTTAACTTCACTGTCTGTAAATATCTCTCAAAATTGTGTCGGAAAAATGTGGTTTATTGAACAATTTATGATGCACAAATCATTGTTCAGTGACTTTTCTTTCTTTGGCGTGAGGCAATAATGCCGTGTGGACCACAATTGATCAGCAGGTTTTTATGAATATTATCAGAAGTTTAATCATTTAGGAGAGCTACAAGTGAGCATGAATCTTTTTGCATTATTAAACCATAATAACTCAACGAATGGACACGCTTTCACGTGTTCAAGTGAAATAAACCAAGATGGATGAAATATGTTTTTGCATGTTATTCTAGGAGTTCTGAAAACAGTTTAGGAAACATAAAAAAGTTTTAAAACAACACCTAGTTTTCATGTTCTCTGTCACTGATATTTAACCTGCAGGTTGGTGCAGCATAGTTCATGCTGTTAAGAAGAACTACAGCCTTTATTGAACATGTGGGTTCGTAATTATGAGTAATAATAAGAAAATCTAATAACATTTAACGCTAACACTATCAAAACTTAACAGACTGACTATTTGTTCCTTGCGAACGCTGCAAACTCTGTGATTTTTTAAAGAAAAGAGTTGACAAGGCAACGACTCCCTAAGCCTGTTTTCCACGACTCCCTCGTGTGTTGCAAAGCAGCGTCTGAGCAGAGAGGTGGAGCTGCGTTATGAGAAGATAATGTGAGGAGATTGAGCAATCCAGTGAGCATGACACCGCCTCTGGCTGTACTTCTTGATTACCAACTGTTTGTTGCTTCTGTAACCTCAGCGGGGCCCTTCACCATGGAAACTCCTCATCACTCACTTCCCACCGCGCCTCATTATAGAGCCACCGCCGCGAGCACTGGTCCAGGATCAGCTCACCTGAGCCTTGGCACTTCAAAACTCACACTTTGCCAGTTATTAAAGCTGATCGGGGACGGAACTACAGAGGAAGTGGCAATTGAATGCGAGCCTCTGTGCCCGAAGGTGCGACTCTTCCTGGTTTGACGATGTTGTTGGCTCACCTCGGCGGCTGGATCATCTCGGATCATGTAACCATGAGCTAACATATGCTAAACAGGCTGCTGTGACTTCTTTATCAGACCTGGATCTACAGATGCTACCGTGTTGGCGATCAGCTAGAAGTTTCACAAATAAATAAACAAATAGAATCTGTGGTTCTCATTAATTAAATGCAAAAGATTACACTAAAAATTACTTTATAACTTATTTTTTAAAGGACGGGTTAGAATTAAGTCTTTGCCTGTGGCACATTGCTCAACTTTTAGCATACGGCTTGTAAAATAATCATACAGTTCAGATAATGTTTTAATAATTACGGAAGTGCAAAGTGGAGTGCCAAAGTGTCAAGTAGCTCAAATGGATTTTCTGCTTTTTCCTGATCTTTTGGTGGCTTTTTGCTGCATATTAACGGGAGTCCTTTATTTATATTGCACATTTAAGCACAGCAGACATTGCGATAAACTATCAATCAGAACAATTTGTGACTGAACCAATTAAAAATGGTTTAAAGCAATTAAAAGACGATGAAACAATTAAAACAAATAAAACAATTAAGCAAGCGCCACGTTTGATGACTTAGAGAAGTGATTAACAGTCAGTTTTGAAATTGGGCCTAATCTGCTAATAAAAACTGGGAATGATGTGCTTTTCTTGGAGATGTGGATGCTTTGCAATATTTGTTAAATGTAAAAATACCCTAAACAAACTTTCTATCAACAGGCCTGCATTATTTAAAATGCCCTCTAGCCACAAGCTGCTGAAATAGGTCCTGTAAGTTTTCTCAAAGTGGGTGCAGTGCAAGAGCCAAGATCTTGAGCTGCTATAAGATTTTTTTTTAACATAAACAACATGTATGAACACTGCTGAATGGAGCCATGTGAGAATTAGTAATTGCACAAGGCTCTTTGAGGCAGGAAGAGCGGTGCTAAGGGGGTTGTCAGGCAGGATTTTGAAGGTGATGCAAAGGAAGAAAAAAAGTTGGCTCCTCTACCTCGCTGTTGTTTGGATGAGCCACGATAGCCTGCAGGCACAGGCAGACAGGAGGCTGAGGACTAAACACATGCAACCCGCTCTCATTCCCATCGTGTCAAATGCTCCATTTTGTCAAAGCCTCTGGCGTCTCTGAGATACGCACAATGTGTCCTTTGGCGTTAGTGCTGTGACGCGCTGGCTGCGGCAATATCGATCGCCAAAAGCAGCGCCCGTGTTTCAAAGAGAGCCGCAAAGTTCACGTAAGGAGGCTTGACAGCTGATGTCCCATGTAGAAGCTTCGTTTTCACACATAATTTTGCTTTGCTGCATTTCCGAGCTGTTTGGTTGGGCTGACAGTTTTAGAGTTTGGGTTAAAACAGTCCACTCATAACATGCCTGTTAAAAACAAACAGTACCCTCTATGTTCAATTCAAGCAACAACCTCTGGGGCTGAAAAACTAAGCTAACACAAAGTGCCAAAACAGTTCCTCTTATAGTCACTTGGCAAAAAAATGTCAAGACTCATGTTCAAATGCTCAACCTAAAGCAGAAGAAACAAAAGTGTTAGCTGTTGTTTTTGAAGCACAGCATTGGCTTCTAGCCCCCTCAATACAACTGTATAGAGACTAAATCGTTCTCTAACTCACCTGCTAAACCCTGAAAAACCCTGAATCAGTCTACAGGTGGAGCAGTCTGCCAGGCTTAACCTCTGCTGAACTGGAAAGCTTGACCATGTTTGTGCTCTCGAATCCTTTTGCAGTCTTTTTAATGCAGTTATTGCTCAAATAATGTGGGTTGCTGTCCATTAATTGTGCTAACAGCTTGTCTAAGAAGGTAAGTGACTATCTTGCACCCTAATAAACAGATATAGGCACGTGCACTGCGTCCAGTCAGTGGATGAAGCATGCTAACTAGGCTTCCTGATACTAGCAGAGAAATTAGTAGCTCACTTTTTTGTCCCAACGTGGTCCGCTCCTTCAAAGTGCACTCATCCAATGAGATGATTGGGGAAAGAGACAATATCTTTTATCAAATCTGTGGTAGACAGGTACAGCTAAGGCACAGCTTCAGCCTCAAGCACACCTCCAAACTGCAATATAAAATCCTCTCGGTTGACTTTTGTGCTAGTCTGACTTTTGTGATTCCCGTGAGCAGCACTCATACATACATGAGCACCTCCGATTTCATCAAACTGAACCTTAAATTTTAATTTGCAATTTGATATATTATACTTTTTCATTTTCATTTTTAACTTTATCTGAAACTGCACCACTTAACTATTCCTATGACACCATGTAAGGGACTGTACTAAAATTAGGAAAAGCAAAGTTAAGAAAGAGTAGGCATCTGTTAAAAAAAGGTCAAATATGTAAAATATGTGTTTCACAGAATAATTTTGGTGATCATTAAGTTATCTTAAGGTACTTAAACAACATCGAATATAAAGGAAAAATTGGGATTTAAAAAAAAATCTTTCTTAAAAACATACAGATGTTAATCCCTATATGTTGGACGATGTTTGTGCAATCTGCTTTATTCTATTGGCCCACCCGTTAAGGAGGAGATAGGAGACATACAGACACATATACATACATACAGCATGGACAACTAAGCAGTGTTTGCACAAACCAAACACTAAATAAGAACTAATCACTGTACAACAGACATTTGGCTGCTACATCTCATTCATGAGTATATTTCATTGCTTATTTATATATGTTATATTTATGCTTATTTTTTTTATTCTAATTTCTTACTATGCACATTTCTGTCAGGGTTCTGCTACTGGAAACTTTCTACACACTGCGATCATTATAGTAAGAAGAGACAATAAGGTTGCCATTGTGTAGTTTACCAACTGCAAAAAGAAAATAATTGATAGCTTTACGTGTTTCGATTCATTAGTCATTATTAGTGAAGGTTCATTTATATTTATATTGGACTTGTGATTTTCTTCAACTTATTGTTGCTATTTTAGCCTCGAAGATTAGCCACCAATTAGTGCAAGCTAATGGACATTAAAATAAAGATTTTTTTTAATTTTTTAAATATTATTATTATGAACTGATTAGTATTGAAAGTCCAAAGAAAATAGAAATTCAGAAGAGGGTCTTGCTTTTTGCAAATAATTTGAGATAAGGTTAAGCTATGAATAATTTTCAGACAGTCCCTAAAAGTTCCTGATCGTCGTGCTTTTCTAGTTTTCTAGCCTTTTCAAAGTATGAGGAGAGGGCGGATAGCTGAATGAATGTGGCATCCTTTGGTGTGTACACGAGGCTAATTAGATCCCTCGTGCTCTTTAGGAAATATAAGAAAAGCGAACCTGCATCGCGACACTGCATGTAATACAAAACTGGTTAAAAAAATCCATTACTGCCACATTAATGTGTGTGATTACCCACCCCGCCCCCTCTGAACTGCGCCTGTTTAAAGTTGTTTCAGAGTGTCGTGAATGCGGTATTCAATAAGGTGCTGAAATGCATTTATGCTCGCGATGAATTCCAATTAGTTACAATTAGACCCTTCAGTGTATGGCACAGTTTATTCCACTGAATGTTTTGCTGAGGTTGCCCCGTCTGTCTCTTGGGGAGCCTGCAGTTCCTGCTCAAGTAAACTGGTGTGCCCTCACAAGCATATTCCCATTTTCTGCTTCACTGAACTGGTGGTCCCCAATAATCCTAACACCATCATTTAGTCAGGCAGGGTGCGGAGTGTTTTCATTCCCCCCTCCTCCTCCTTCTATTTTCTTCATCCCACACAGTCGGCTTGGATTCCCCGAGCCTAGCAGAGTAGAATTAATGCGTATAGTTTGTTGGCCTCCCTTTTTCATGCACCTTGAGAGAGAGTAAAGTAGAATCGCCTCAAGAAAAGGTGCTTTAAATTCACACGCCGGTTTTTTAGGCGCTCAATGCTTTCTTCTGTTCTGATTTCTTCTGATTCTGCTGGCAGTTTCTCTCCTAAACCTTATAGAAGGATCACGGGTTTTTTTGGAGACCGTTCCTCTCCTCAAAGAGGCTTTCAAATACGGGAGCCTGGGCAAAGTGCTTTTCCATCATCTCTCCCATGCTCTGTCATGCGGACAGCAGGTTGGAACAGAATGGCTGCTTCGCTTTAATACCGAGAGAAAAGAGTGCAAGAGAGAGAAAGAATGAGGCCCGGTGATGGACAAAAAGAGCGAGAAAGGGAGCGATGGGCGAAGTAAAGCCTTGCTGTGATGCTGGCGCTCAGTCAGGTGCTTCTAACTCGCTCCCATCTTAAGCAAGAGATGAAAAAATGGACAGAAGTTATCTATAATAACCAAAACTGGAAGGGGCTGAAACAACAACAAAAAAAAAAAGCCAGTGAGATACTGTAGAGGCAGGGGAAATAAAAGATAAGCTTCCTTGCTTGTCCTTTGCACCATGTCCTTTAAGACAGCAGCATATTTCCTCTTCAAAGATAAGGATTTGATTATCCAGGACAAGCTCTTCTTAAGCTTTGTCCTCTTAGTTCCACAGGCGGGAAAGACATCATAGATGAAACAATATGCTGCGGATATGAATCAAATGGGAACGTTACACGCTGAAATAGCGAAATGGCTGTGTTTACAGAGGTCTATGAAGAACAAAGGCAGCCGAGGCTTACAATGATGGACGCAAATCCTGAGTCTTGGTAACTACCAGCTTCGGCTTCCATTCTGAGCACGCCTGACAAGAACTTTGATCTCTCACATCCAGTCACCTGGCTCTGTTCCACCAGCCCGGATAAGTCTAGACAGATAACGCACACACAACTTTGTTCTCTGAATTTCAACTGTTTACACTGAAGAACGGATTCTTTCTCTCACAGAGCTCTGCCTCCTTCAAGCATTTGCAGGATCACAGATGAAAATATAGGGTAACACCGATACTTTCCTCAGCTTTTGCACAACAATCTTCTTAAAAATGACAGCGGCTTCCCCTCAAGGTTAAAGAATAATAAAAGGTGACTTTTGCATTTCTCCTGTGTTTTATCTGATCTGATGCAAAATTCAGAGATTCTGGCACAAAAATATTTGCATTCATACTGATTCTGAGGACCCATCAAAATACTCGGCTCGACTGTGGATTTCCAAGCCTATAAGGATACGTACCAAAAAAGCCAAGGACTGGGCGTGAATTGACAGTCTTCTGTCACAATCTGTCCCCATACAGCTGAAAAGCTTTTAACTTCAGGATACTACCAACTGAATACATGTACTGGTTGTACTTTGTAAAGAATGTTGAATAGACTGGCTTTGAGGCAGCTGTAGTTGTGATTTTATGCTATATAAACAAAAGTTAATTGAACTGGTTCCTATATAGTGCTTTTCTACTCAAGTAACTTTATACAACATACCTCATTCACACAAACACTTTGTTCTATTGAACATTCAAACACCAACAAATCATCGAGAGCAACTCAGTGTCTTGCCCAAGAACACTATGGCATGCAAACTAAAGCATCTAGGCATTGAACCACCAACCTTCAAATCAGCAGACGACCTGCTCTACTTCCTGAGCCCAAGCCACCTGTGAGGGGTGAATAAGAGTGGGTTGCAAAGTGTACCAAACACTTGAGCTACTGTAATTCTACAAATTACTGCTTCACCAGCACCAATGTTCCTAGGTTTCAGTCAAACCCAGTAAACCCACTTCCCAGTAATGCAAAGTGTCTATTATTTAGACACTTCTCAAAAATAGACACTTACAAATGCCATTAATCATATGGCATCAAGCTAAGGAGACTAATGATAAGCTAGCTGCTGATGGTCCACAAATGCCTCCAAACTATACGCTGACTATTTAAGTGCAAACATATTCCAGAGTAACACTGAATGTATGCCGCTTCATTCTGTGGGGGTGGCAAGCTTCTCTTCCTTTGTCTTGGTTAATCCCCAGTAACCTGGAGACTAGCCAAGGACTCCTTGGTAACCAACGGCTGCAAGGAAAAAAAGGGTATTTCCTGACCGGTTGATGTGTGGTTCCTTGCTCTAGCTAGCTGAT
Source organism: Etia nguti (assembly GCA_015106755.1). Lineage (NCBI taxonomy): Eukaryota > Metazoa > Chordata > Actinopteri > Cichliformes > Cichlidae > Etia > Etia nguti. The sequence goes on from VUQG01045696.1 coordinate 21,199, forward strand.
ATATTAGTCACAAACAAATATACAGTACTGCACCAAAAACCTTCTTGCAGATTGCTACATTCACCCCAAGTCTGCATGGAAGACAGCATTTTGTCTCCAAATACTCACCAGCTACCAAGTGGCTGAGAAACTGTGTAGAGTGCAAATCGAACCAGGAACCATTTGCTTTCAACGTAACAGTTTCAGCAATCAGACACAACTTTTACTTGGAAGCTGAACGTTCTCTGTTTCTGGTTTGTATCACACTTTCAGGTTTTACTGCAGCTTTGCAGTTAGTTAGCCAGTGTTTGCAAACAACGCTGTCACAGGGTTTTGTGTGCAGCATCTGTTTTACTACCCGTTTTACACTTTGCAACCTCCACAAAGCATTCAATTCAATTTTATTTATATAGCACCAAATGACACCAACAGCCTCAGTTTGCTTTATAGTGTAAGGTAAAGACCCTAAAATAATAAACTACTTTTCAGCTAGTTGGGGCATGCACATTTCTAAAGACTTTAGGTTGCCAAATGGTCTCTCGGCCTGTATTACTGAGGCTTTACCAAAATAAGTTGTTCTTTACAGGTGTCGGTAATTTCACCATCACCTAAAAATAATGGAGATTTTTTTACTGCAGTTATTGACACAACCTTAACTGCAATTTTTCCCCAAATATCTATTTTTGTTACCAAGACCAGACCAACCCATAACTGACAACAAACATAAATCTACCTAACAACTAAAAATATTGATCCCACAGATAAATCAAAATGTTAGCCAGTCTGTGTGTTGGTGGGTCAGCTCAGTTGGTTAGCACACGGTGCTGACGACGCCAAGGTTGTGGGGTCGATCCCTGCATGAGCCACAAAATGCCTTTTACATTATTTCCTTTTAATAAAATATTCTGATTCTGATACAGCAGCTCCCTCCGTTAATCGTTTAGTGGAGGAAGCTGCTTGAAAGTACTCATGACGTCCACTCACAGCTCACCACAGTCTGGCATCACATGACTAGAAGACAGCTGGCATACTTATCAACAGCTAATGTTTGATCCAGCTATGTTGGACAATGTTGTTCTCACATCCACATCTGTCAGGTAAGTGCTAGAAAACTCGAGGGCATGCATGAAATCACCTTCACCTTCAAGCATCATATGTGCGATTTAAACCACCTTCACACCTTCCACCTGTGAATATGTCTCTGTTCATGGCTGCAGCATTGTAAGCACTTGGGAATACAGAGGTTCGATAGGGCATCAAATACTGCCCGTGTCATACATTAAGCACAAGACGTCATTTGGCTGCAGTGCCTGATGCACCCGGTACTTTTCAGTCCCACACTGAACCATCGAGCAAAAGTGAAACTAAAAAGCAAAAGAAGACCGAGCAACACAACGTGAACAACAGTCTGCTGGCTTACACACGTCTGAGTTACTCCATCATCACTACTCTGGGCTCCTAATGCATATTTTGTATCGCTTTCAAAGAGGACCATTATCTCTAGGCGTACAATATTTCCACGGCCGGTGCATCAAGGCACAGCCGCCAAAGGACACCTTGTGTGTAATCTGGAGATCCTGGCAGCATCTGACAGAACAGTGGCATCTGACTCCCTGGGATGAGAATGTGTTGAAATAGCCTGTAAAGATCTCCAGTTATACTGTTTAATTGTGAACACAGGCTGTGTTGTCACAGAAAAGAAATGCTCATGCTGAATAGAAATCAATCACTCAAGATGTACAACCTAGATTTGCTTTAAACAAAAATAGCAGTTGAGCTACTTCATTGGACAAACACTCATAAGAATGTCTTTTCTTACAATTTTTTTCCTCTTTTTTTGGTGAGTGATTAAGGTTTAAGGGTTTAATAAAGAGGGGGAAATGGAATAAAAGAAATAATAAAATAAAGCCTAAAGTGCCACTTGAACCACCAGCAGGTTGTTCTTCAAAAACTGTACCTTCTCTCCGTGTGCCTCTCTCTCGCCCTCTCAACGAGCTCTTGTGTGCGGCATCTAAATGTAAAATGTCAGAAGTAATCGAGAGACAGAGATTTGAGCTGCAGTTGTGAAATTAGGTGAGGCTAAATTGCAGTCAAGGCCGTGTATTAGTTCAAAGCGTGATTCTCTTGGCCTTTGCGAGTGAGAATCTTCCAGGTCACGTGTGCCCTCAAAGCGTAAAGCGCCTGATTCCCTCTTTATCGCCAACGTTTCAATCCGAGAGAGAGCGATGAAGCCATTATTGAGCCCTCTGATCTGAGGCTCGATACGGTGTCCCCGGCTGTATAAGCTAGCCTGAAATATTGCAGGTTGCTCCCTGTCCTTTGGAGAACATTAAGCCACAGTGATGGCACAATACATTTTGCAGAGTGGTGGCCGGTCACTGCTTCTAATTCTGGGGTTTGTTTTTAAAAAAAAACCTGCCATTACTCAAACAGGAAACCCAAGTGAGAAATTTACTCTTTTCAGATTTTTCCCCATCCACAGCACCTGCTGTCAAGGTGCCCTTCTGTAACTCCCCTCACTCTGAACTCTTTCAGTCAAGTTCTTCAGGAGCCGTCGCCAGATGCGTTGTGAGGGCAGTACTTTGAGTACACTGGCTTAAAAGACAGCATCTTTCTTTTTCTCTTTTACCCCGCTTCTGTCACAACTGAGCGAGCTACAAAGCATCCATGACCTGAGCTAATGTTTAAGAAATCCTTGTTAAATCATCACAAAATGTTTTACCCGTGTAACGATCAAAAGCCCGCTAAAAGGCCCTCTCATCAAATGAATCCAAATGAGGGAGCTGTATGAGTAGTGATAAAATGAAAAGAAGAATTAGAACCAGTCCCGCACCTTTTTAATCACTCCTTCTGTTGCAGCATCAGACGTCTTTTAGGTTTGTAAGATCCAAGGATTTTTTATCTCCCTTTGACTGTCACTGATGCCAACTAAAGGGAATGAGGGATTCACCCAATTAATTTACTGAAGCCCACAATAAAAAAGGCTGAAAAGCAAGCATCCAAGCGCACGGCCTCGCAATTCAATTAATTAAGTGGAGTGCGTATTCCACCAAAGAGGAAACAGTGCAGTTAGAAGATGATGTCATGCTGCTAATAGAGAGTCAGAGACTTTTGTTAGCACTGCGGACGCATGTGTGACTTACGAGTTCCCGGCCGTTTTGTTAGTTTGGATTTTATAAGCAAACTTTGGGTTGATGAAGCTGCAATAAGTTGTGGCCACAGTGTGGCGTTTGTGCGTGCGTGTTTGTGTGTGTTGTTCAATTCACGTCCTTGTGTGATTGGAAGATATTAAAATTTTATATTACCGCATAACAGACTCAATGAATCCTTGTAGGCCTTTGGGAAAATAGAGTAGGAATGTTGGTAGACGTCCTCTTTGTAACTCTTGGGGAAATAGTGAGAGTTCATTAAAGCAGCTACAGGGATTTCAAGAGGATGACTTCCTGTGCGTACTGTTGGGTTTAATCAAAGACAGCGAAATGGCTTCTGTTCAGCTGAAGATATTTTGATTAAAGGCTCGTGCTCCTTGCCTCAAGCGATCCAGTTTCTTGGAGGAATCTGCAATTCCCAAATCATCTCCAATCTGGGATGGTGAGTAAAACATGATACAACCTAAAAAATAAATAAAGAGGGAGAGAATGATTGAATTACGCTGCTTTAGAAGAGTCTCCTGTGAAATTTTGCATTGAAAAAATCCTCTTTTGTACAAGTACCAGCTATTTTAAAAGGTATATATTAGACTTTTTGTGCCTTCATTGCATACAATGCAAGCGATGACAAGAAAAGAGGCTGTAATATTTTTCTGCGCCTGTTTTAATGTGTATTTTCAATTTCACCATTAAAGAACTGAAATTCAAAGAAGGTTGAAGGTTGTAGTGATTTCTTTGTCCAGTATAGCTGGCAGAGATGGGAAAGTTGGTGTGGTGATAAAAGTAAAATGAAACTCTTCTTAAAACTGATAAATGAGACATATATGTGTATATGTTTTTCATCTTTTCCACATTGTCTTCATATGGTTTTCCTGATATTCTAAAGTAATTCATCGTATTACGTGTTAAATCACTAGAAAATTCAACAATTATAAAGTAGCAGCCAACGAAACTTCAAATAATAAACTCTGTATGAGGTCGACAGTGAAAGTCTCACTGGCACCCACTGATAACAGCTACAGACATGACAATGTATGAAACCAGGAGATGTTTAAAGAGCAGTCTGCAAAGAGAACACTTAATTGCATGACAGGCCATGAATGACCCAACCAGGAGGTGATCATTAGTCATAAGGGAGGTGTGACTGGCAGAGCCAGAAATAATATCTATCCTTAAGCACTGAAGCTGAAACACATTTGTTTTTTACACCAATATAATTTAGGACTGCTTATGCTTTCTGTACCAAAAAAACATGAGAGTCTGGGAGACTGGGCTGCATAAAATGTGCACTATTTAAGCTGCTTTAGCTCACCCACAGTTACTGCAAGTCACTTTGCAACCCACCTCCAGCCTCTGACTCGATCATCGTCATATTTGTTGTTATTAATGTCTGGGGTTTTGCTGCTTTTCCTTGTGGAAGTGTGGGGAGGTGCCAGAACAGGGCAATGCAGGCAAGTATTAATTACTGCAGAAGGAAGAAACATTCTTGGTGACAGCAGCGCGACATTTACACACTTTCTCCAGCTCGGTGATATAATCTTCCAAAATGGTTCGTGCCCTCGTTTGCTTAGGTCGACGACTTGCAAATCACAATAAGAACCGAACCGCAGCACTCATGTAGGGTAACTTAGGCATTTGTTGTTGATGATCTGATACAAGCATCCAATTTAAGAACAGTGGATGTACGCTCCACGCTGATTATGTCATGTTCTGTGCTGAGGAAAATGCCTGTGAGCCAAGAGTTCCTCATTCACGGTTATCAAAGGAAACACCTTGTCTTACTGCAAGCTGCAGCGTGCACGTACAGATTACCTTCACAGTCAGCATCTCTCAAAGCAAATCAACAGAACAGTGAAATAAGGAGAGATAAAGAGACAAAGTCACATTTTCTCTCTCAGTTAGAAGCAAGGCGTTGGTAAAAACCCAGGAAATAATCAATTACATTTCACTGCCGCGTTTGCCCAATTCAAGTCGGCATCAAAGGCGGGTTGGGCTGAGGAAGATGAATTCAGTCGTGTTTGAATAACAGCTTTGATTTTCGCATGATTTTCGCCGGTTCTGATGCAGCCGTTTTCAGCGCACACGGAATTCGGGAGGCATAGCAGCTTCTTAAAGAGCAACTTTGTTTACGTCGTCACTAGCTTCCCTCTCCCTTCAGCCATGTTGTGTGCTCATTCTATCAAACACTCCCTAAACTGTCAACTGAAATTTCATACCGTCAGACTCTGACAGCTTTAAACTCCCCACCTTGCATCCTGGCCCAAATCTCAGTTACTCAGTATATTATTTAGAAACAGTGGAAGGAAGCTCACCCTGATGAACTTCTGCCCATCGTAATTTATCATCCACTGTCACATCCAGTCTCTTTTTCATGGTCTACCTGTGAAACAGAATCTGAGCAGCAATTATCTGCAGCACATTATTTTTCTAATGAGATTTACAAAAACATTTTATTCTTTAAACACTGGTAGCAAAACCATACCCTCTCTGCTGTGATACTGCTAGAGACTGTTTTCCATAGTCTGAAGGAAACTGTAATTTCTCTAAGAATATGGCAAGTGCTCTGCTGCCTCCCACTACTTGTCACAAACTGCTGTATTGATTTTTTGCACGCTGCAAAACTACAGCAACTCTCCCGATCTACAAGAATAACATCACATCTTTGCCTGGAGTGTTGTGTTCTAAAGATGCCAATGTGTTATGTTCCCAGTGTTTAGAGAGAGTCAAAGCTGCAACCAGCTTTTTGAGAAAGTGGAGGGGAAATGAATACCGAAAAAGTCAGAGTAGCTTCGGTTCTGCTAAATTAGTCAGACGTGCATTAAATCCACTCTGATAATCAGACTGAATTATCATTGTTTTGCCCTAACCGCCCTGTACTTAATGATGTGTTCATCTTGCACATGTAATTTTCAATTGACATGCAAGCTGCAAAGTAACTGCTTAAAGCAGTCGCTACAACTTTCTCAGTATGAGTGAAGAAATACAACGTTTACCAGTTTTAAAGGCAACTCAAAGCATTTGATTGACTTAAGACGTGTCGGTCTCAAGTCATGGAATCTGAAGTGTGTTGTAGTAAAGCAGATCATGAGGTTGTGAAAATCCAGGGTGGTGTGTGGGCATATAGTGCTTACAGAAACCCTTAACTGACTTAATTTAAATTGTTTATATAACAATGATCCTTCCTTTACTTTAACCGCACTATTTATGCTGCTGTTTCCAAGTTTGGGGGCATAAAACTTTGTTGTATGTAACTGTTGCCCAGAAAGACCCGCGTAAACATATTCTCATTTGACCTATCAGTGGAATAACAATGCAACTTAAAAAAAACCAAAAAAAACCTTTTTGTGCCTTTTGTAAAGTTTGGTAAGTTTTCATGCTAAAGCTTGGTTAGAGTACGGGATCAATTAGGCCCCAGTCACACAGACCTAGAGACCAGTAACTAGGGAAAAAATATGTACTCTCCAAGTACTTGCTGTTGTCACCTGTAGCTTGCAGACAAAACACGGACTTTTCTCCCAAAACTCACCAGCTAAATATTACGCCACAGTAAAAACTGTGCAAAGTTTGATGCAAAAGTACGTTCACCTGCAAAGTAAAAGTTGTGCATTAGCGCTGCAGCCAACACGTTTCAAATGGCACTTATTGTGAAGGCAAACAGTCTCTGCTCCCAGTTTGTATCACACTTTTCACTCTTCCAATACTGCTTTTTTTGTGCAAATTATGGGAGACCGCAGCGATCACAAGGAGGTTTTGGGTGCAGCACAGTCTAGCACGCAAACGATGCACAGCCAATAGCAGTAAGACCCCAGCACAGAACAAAGCAGGTATCAATGCGCTCACATACGATATTAGGTCAGACTGAGTGCAAAAGAAACTGGGGTGGAGGTGGGTTGCAAAGTGGCTTGCAGACGCAATCAAACGTATGTAGGCAAATGTATTTTAAAGAGCGAGCTCTTTAGGACGTTGGAACTGGATGTGTAGAAGGATAATAGTTGAGCTAATAATTATACAGAGAGCAATTGTTATTTCTGCATATCTTTGCAATCTAAACATAAATATAAGTGTTTGAGGACAGTCACTGAAATGACAGATGATTACATTGTTGAAGAAAGACTTTTTTAAAGGGTTTGCAGGCTCTTATTTTTTTTTTTTGTCTGATCAAGTTTAATATTTAGTGACTGTTTCAGTGTCATTAATCACACATATGATTCAGGATGGAGACTTCATCACCTGGACTTTAAGATAAAAAAGGGGTTGCCTGTGAACAATCCATACAGTGAATACAGTTCTCCATGTTTAAAAGCATCTTCCAGGAAACAGCACTGCTACACTTAGCTTCATCTTATGAGATGTGATGATGACAGACAGATTATTTAGTAGCTTGAGTTTTTTTAGAATATAGGCTGGACTGCAAAGTGAACATCAACATCTCCACTTGCTATTCCTTTCATACATCAGTGGCATACTAATCAGAGCTTGGTCTCAGATCTGCAAATCACTGCCCGCATCTCAAACTTTAGCAGAATGATTTTGTTGAGTGGTAATGAAATGGTCATTCAGGCTGAATGTAAGACCCAGGCTAATTATGCATGTATGTGTCAAAAAATGAAACATGACTCGATGAGGAGAAAAGTAATGATGGCTTTTAGTTTTGACTCAGAGTGGGTTTTTTTTTTTTTTACAGTGCCGGTTGAAGGCGGGGGTGTCTTCCTATCGCATGAAAAATCGAAGACAAGCTGAGAGACACAAAATTTCAGGCAGAGGGAGGGAAAAAAAGGATGTGGGGGTGTATTGTAAACAAATCCTACCCTTGGCACTGTATGTGGT
>VUQG01045696.1:29173-41750 GCA_015106755.1 Etia nguti
GCAAAGCACGAAAAAAAAAAAAAAAAAAACCTCATCACATTCACAGATGGCTGCCCAATCCAAGGCAAATGTCAAAAGGACTCACATGACAGCTAGAGCACCTGTGGAAAAGAACACAGCGCAGTGAGCACGATGGATTTACAGATGGTTGTATGTGCGGGGAGATGATGGAAAGCCCATCACAAATGTCTCTGTATCATCTTATTTTCAGGGACATTAAATCAAACAATTTGAAGCAGCCACAGATGATGCGCTCCCATTTGGTCAGGATGTTTATGTTTGTTGTAATAAAGTAAAGACAGATCCAAAACAAGCATTTGCCTCTTTGAGATTAATTCAGAACTCGAGATGTGCCAGAAAACACTCCACACAAGCAGAAGAACAATGAGATTTGGATATATAAAAATTAGCTTATAGTGCAGTGCACTCAGATGAACAAACTACAAAATTAAAAAAAGGAAAAAAAGGGATGGTTTATGGAAATGCAAGCAGCAACATTCATATTCCCAAGATTTCTACTAAAGGTCACTTCTAACTAAAAATAAATTAGCAACGATTTCCTCTTCCATTTTTTCCCCCTCTGATTATTTCACAGTTTTCTCCCTTGGGATGATTTGAATGACAAAGCTCTGCAGAGCTTTGAGGCTAAAGGCATAAGAGTCCTCACAAAGCAGCATTCTCCCCCATCCCATTCCCATCCAATACATATGCTAATACTTCAAGTCACAGTTGGTCGAATAACTTACAGTATAAAACATTTTACTGTTAAATTTATTCCAACTGGCAGTTCAAAAATGTATCCGGACAGCACCGATGGGCGAAATAGAACAAGTATCCTAGAAAGTCGTCCTGCTTTTGAAGCTTTCGCCCCTCCGGGGATGCAGGCGGGGATCAAAAATGGGCTTTAAAAAAAGAAATAAATAAAATCAACTACCTTAGACTAACTTAGATAACATAGTGTAGTCTTTTGCAGGAAGAATTTGAGACTGTCGTCTGTAGAAGACTTAAAATGTGAAAGAAAATGCTAAACAGAATACAAAGAATAAAATAATAAAACAGCACACATTCACAATATACAGAAAAGTTCAATAAAAACCATGAAATAAGAAGAAAATCTAATTTATACTTTCTGACTATTGTTAGGTACTGTGAGCTATAGGGGAATGAGGGTTATAGTATTTTGTACCAAGGTGTCATTCTCATGCTGGCATTTCATAAAGCCCCTCCTATGTCTGCTCTCCAGATAAGGAAAACATTATGTCTGTGCACTATCTACAAGCAGCTGGGCTGTCCTTGTGGCCCAATATAGAGCCAAAACACCCAGTAAGTTGACCTCAGTCAGCAGACTGTCAGCAGACAGAGGTCACTGTACTTCTAACAGCTCCACAGAGGCTAACCTCTCCATATAATGAGACCAAAGAAGTAACAAAAGCCCATTAGAGTTACCGTTAATAAATGTCAGACTTTCTTGTTGACACAGTATAAACAGTCTTAAAGTAGAAAAGGAAGATTTGATAACTATGTGATAATGTTTGAGTGGAAAAAAACAGCAAACGTGTTTTATATATTCAACAAGAACAATAAATTTAGTTTAAGACATTAAAAATCCACAGGAGAGGATGGAGAAAGAAGTGATCAAATGAAGATGTATTAGGTAAAAGTCTTGAGCCACGTCGTATTTATTCATTACTTTCCTTCCAAAAAGGCAGACTTAGCTTTTTTTTTGTGTAAAAAAGTGGCCTTGAGCAATACTTCTTGAGACTTTGTGAAGGCTTTTCCATTTTATCTTTTGAATCTGGCTTTTCTCTTCACTCATTTTCAGTCCACTCCTTGTACCGCACCATTTTCAGTCGAAGGTTACTTCACTGTGGGAGCTTGTTTCTGCAACGGTTAGGTTAGGCATCTTAAAATGTTAAAGTCTTTTTGTCAGTGTCAACTTATTTAGTCATCATTTTGAGTGATTATTTTAAACAATTTTGATTAATTAAGTTGACATCTTGACTTATGGACGGCAATTTTTTTTCGTATGGAAACCGGTTTCCATACGTCCGTACTGACCTATGAATCATTCAGGCTTAAAAAAGACACCTTACTCAAGAGGTTAACCAGTGTTATATTTACACAAAACAGGCCGTTTCTTAAATAATTAATAATCAATTGTATCTTTAGGCAATTTTCTATAAGTTGTCAGACATATAATTTATTCCCTGACATAGGGCCTTAGACCTCTGGCTGGTTAGCTGATCCATCTACTGTTCACCAAAGACTGAAAAGAAATGGTCTCAATAGCTTTCTTAAGGAAGGGAAACAGGGAGAAAAGGCTCACGAATGCCAAGTGGTGTTGGTGATCTTGTCAAAATTGATGGAATTATTTAAGTAAAGTACAGTCAGATTTTGAGCTGCCATGAAATACCACGTGGAAAGCTTCTGATTGACAAGAGCATCATTGTTAAGCAAACACACTGCCAATGCAATAATAAAAAAATATACCAGGTAGAAAAACACACATTGGAACACCATCAGGCACAATGAGCCCGGACCTCAACATTATGGAAGCAGTGCGGGATCATCCTGACAGAGAACAGAGCAAAATGCAACCGACATCGAAAGACGAGCTTTCAATGTCCTTCAAGAAGCCTGGAGAGCTGTTCCTGAAGACTGCTTAAAGAAATGACAAGAAAGCTTGGATAAGAGAATTCAGACTGTGTTGGAGGTACTCATACCAAATATTGATTTTGAAGCTTGGTGTAATTGTATCCTCTGTTTATGCCTTATTTACTGTATTTTCATGTATGTTTCAATAAATTGCTGCATCTATTTCCATTTTCTAAGCAAACTATAAAGAAATGAGTCATGGTCTGAAACGTTTGCACAGTAACTAACTGTATTCTTTGTTCTTTCTTGCTTTCATTTCAACAGGTGCGCGCTGCTCTCAGAAACATATTTAAATGTCAATGCAATGGAAAATTTTTGAAACAAGGAAACTATTCACTCATTTGTTAGAGATAAACAGCAACATAACGGTCCTTTTTCATTTTTAAAACATTAGACGCATAGATAAAAGCTCGTTCTTCTAATGTTTCTCAGTCATTTAAAATCTGCTGTAGACAGCACATCAGTGCATGAGCCTCACACTTTTGTCTTTGTGCATCATCAAGGACCTCTACCTGTTTCAGCCAGATAAAACCACTTTAAATAATAAATAAGTTATTAATGTTTATGTGTACTTTGAACATAGACTAACAATAAAAAATAAAGATGCCCAGAGGATGTGAGAAGTGATTTCTAATTGAAAACATTAACATATCAAAGTGTTTAAACTCGATCGCTCAAAGCGATTCAACAAACACCTCTGGCATAATGATGTTGATATATGGTATTATAGGTTAACAGGCAGACACGATTCTATCCAGGCTGTGCTTCGAGTGCGATGTTCAAAGAATTGGATAATGTGCACTTAAAAAGGCTTTGATGATGATAAAAATAAATAAATAAAGCTTTCTGTTCCAACCTTGTTTATTTGCTTTTGTTTTCATTCAGCATCTGTTTCCACAATTGCAAAAGAAAAGGCCACCGTGCACTGCTGTGGAGCTTTCTACCCTGCTTGCTGATTATCATATTTACTTTAAAAGAGGTTTGCTACATTTGTCTTTTTTTTTTTAGGAGTAATCCAATTATGACTTTGGTTGTGGGTGTGCTTGTGAAACTTTGTATGGGCTGTGCTGGTTCAAAGCAGTGTTGTGCCCTTAAACAGTGGAAACAGCGAGGGGAGATGAATACTCGTCTGTATTGCGTGAGGGAAGAGAGGCGCCTACTGGAGCCCTGAGACCAACGGGTCAACGCACAATCAACATAGGTACAAGTCTTACTACTCCTTTCCCTTTACATTCATACTGCACACTCCCTACAGCAACACACTCAAAACAACAACCCCAACGACAATGAAGTCATGCTACGAAATATAAGGAACAGAAAAGCACAACCCGGGAAGGAATCAAATTTCTGATCCACCACAGCAGCAGCAGCAGCAGCCTGCCCTGAGGGTCTTACAATAATCTGGATCAAATTGAGGAGACCGGACCAGCATCAGTTCAAACATATGGACGTGGTGCAAGCTGACAGACTAGAGTCCTAATTATACAAGCACTTCATAGAGACTGGGCTGCTCTCTGCAAGGAAAAACAGCCCAGTCGGCGCAATTAAAAATCAGCAGACAGAGCAAAGGGCCATTTTTATTTATTTATGTGTTTGTTTGTTTATTTATTAATGTGCGAAGGCATTAAAATATAATATAACTGCAATGTGAGACAAATATTAGCTAGAGACCATCGATTCATGGGCTCCCACTGGCTGTGATGCCAGGGAGTTTTTAGACCACACCCACACCATGTGAAAATATCACACCCACACACACACACACTTTATATGTATGCGTGTGTGTGTGTGTGTGTCGGGGGGTGGGTAATGTACCCACTGACTGTCTGACCTGCTTCCAGTGTCCTGTACTCAGAGCTCACAGGGTTACAGTATCGTCTTAGAACCGAACCCATCATTTAAACCACACAGCTGTCAAGTTTTCTGATTGTGTCTGGAATATTTGCAAAGCTATCTTATCCACAAACAGACAGACGGAGCGACAGTCACATCTGCCAGAGGTCTTGAAACCACAATGGGGGTTTCTAGCTACATTATGAGGCTTACTTAACACATCTTGCCATGATAGCAAACACACACAGAAAGATAAATCTATGATGTGATTTATATAGAATGAACATCCATCAGTCCAATTTCTTCCACTTATCCAATTCAGGATTGCCGGAGAGAGAGAGAGAGAGAAGAGGGGGGGGTGAGAGGCAGTACACCCTGGACACTAACTGCATGTCTTTGGACTGTGGGAGGAAGCCAGCATACCTGTGGAGAACATGTAAAAGGACATTTTACAGGTCTGAAATAGGCTTTGACTACGTGGAGGTTAACAGTCTGTGTGGACAGCAGTAAAGAAACTACTGGCTGAAGTACCACCAGCGAATCAAACATAGACCACACTTTTTCCTTTTTAGTAACTTTGGAAATACTAGCGGGACTTAAGTTAGTTACCTGCAAACTGGACAAGTCCTATTGTTTTCCTCAGACAAAAGCTGATGAGTTCACAGCTATAGACTGTACTGCTGTTCGTCATCTCTCTGTGCTCCTCTCTTCTCTCTGCCCTCACCCCAGCCGGTCACCAGCAGATGGATTCCCCTGCTGAAGCCTAGTTCTCGTGGAGGCCTCTTCCTGCTACAAGAAAGTTTTTCCTCACCAGATCTTGCTCATAGGGAATTATTGGATCCGTGGTTTTCTCGGTATAAAGTTTTAGGGTCTGTCCCAAACAAACGAAAACTACTGCAGTGAATGAGCACTATTTAAGGATTGAAAGGAAATGCAAACCGCTGACGGGTTGTAGCAATAAAGATATGTTAACTATACAAGTGACAGTTGTTATAACAGTAATAATGTTCGACGTTCCTCCTTTACTTTTGGAAAGAGTAGTAGAGAAAATTCTTTGACCACAAAGGCCATTCAGTGGCTACTATTATCTATGATGTGCACTACAATGATTTAGTATTACACTCTTACAATACTGGGGGATGAAAAGAATGATTTAACAGGGCTTAGGTATCCTTACACCCAGGTATGTGTCACCAGAAACTCTAAATCCTCCACTTCCATCATGCAACTTGATAGTGCTTGTCACTGAACCCCTCCAGCCTATTCTACACTCATTTTTTTCAAACTCTGCACCAGTTTTATCATTTTGTCTCCGAGCCTGATTACATCACTATGACATCATCACAGTGATTTTGTCAGACTTGACAAAGCTCCTCCAGAGCCGTGGAGGACATTATGTAACTGTTTTCCCAGGCTGACTTCAAATGAAAACGTGGTAAAGGGATTTTGATGTTTATTACTGGAGGAATGTCTCCTTAATGTGACATTAAAACTTCCAGCTACCTGTGAGAAATAACTGTGCATGTGGAAGTATTCAAATGCTAATTGACGCCGCTCTTTTGAACTACTTTTACCTGGTGGTCTGATACAAGCGCTGTCATTTTTGTCTTTGATCTAATGCGTTAGGCTCTCATCCCCTCTCCAAGGATTTTCAAGGTTAGTTCACATGCAGCTTCTCAAGAATACACACATTCTTAACAAAGCAGGTTTCACCAGTATTTCAGCCTTAAGCCATTTCAGGTGAGAACTCCCTCTCCCGTTCAAAGGCTTTTGGGCTTGTCAGTAATATTGATTGTTTTCTCTCAGTGCGCAGGCTTTGCATTAAATGTTGTGAAATTTGCAGAAGCCGTTATGCGCAGTGCAAAGAAACCACCGGGGCAAACTTTGTGAAGATGCTGTAGGCTTGGATGAAATAGAAAAGGACATGAATTTTATGAAACATCGATCGGCTAATTTGTGCCCCTCGTGTGGGAGGGTTCGCTGGATGTGTGTTAAATTTAGTTTTTTGTAATTACAGTCTGCTGAATTTTACTAACACTTCACACAGACCAGGGGCAGCATTTAATCAGTGTTAAGGTGTTTTCGTTTCTTCTTTTTCTTCTTCTTTTTGACTGCTCCCTTTAGGGCTCACCTGCTTCAATCTCGTCCTATCCCTGGCAGGGGCGGAGCTAGAGAAATTTTCTTATGGTGGCATGGAAAACAGATGGGGTGGCAAAATCAAAGCCTTTTTAAATAACACATACAGTGGTCCCTCGTTTATCGCGGGAGTTACGTTCTAAAAATAATCCGCGATAAGTGAAATCTGCAAAGTAGCCAGCTTTATTTTTTACAATTATTATAGATGTTTTAAGGCTGTAAAACCCCTCACTACACACTTTAGACACTTTTCTCAGACAGGCATGAACATTTTCACACTTTTCTCTCTTGTTTAAACACTCTAAAAGTTCAAACCTTGGTAGAAAAATAAGTCCAGTGTTATAGAATGAAACCAAAGATCAAACCCTGTTTTCAGGTCCAGAACATGGGAATAGAGCAGCTGCCAGAGAATTCATCATTAATGCTTATTCTCTCCACCGTCACTCCCAAGACTTCCCCCTCATCCTAAACAACCAAATGTCACGTGTTGCCATAAAAAATTTTTATTGGTCGACATGGTGCATTTTTCCACCAAAAGGAAATGAGTGGCATATTGTTCTCTCTTTTTTTGTGCTGTCCTTAGAAAATGCAGTTTTTACCGTTTCTTCCTGCACTAAACATGATGACAGAAAAAAGCATCGCTTATATTTTTTACATAACTCTGGTTTTATTGGCCTATTAATAAAATCTTAAAACTGACATAGAGTTTGAATTTCAAACTTTCAACAACAATTTGAAATGTAGAAGTCATCTTAAATCGGTAATGTGATTTGTAGGTGTCGACGTGTCCGTCGACCCCAGAGGGTTAATAACACTCACCTTCATTCCACTTCCAGAGTGTAACAATCAACCACCTGTGTTGTGCTAAAACACAGGTGTGCTCTGGCATCATAGGCATCTGTTGCTGCTGACAACAAGAAATAAAGCCAGTCCATAATGTGGGCTGAACCATTTTTTTAATGACGGAGGGGGGCTGGCACTATGCAATATATTCAGTTTTAGAATTTATATTCAGTGTTCATTGTAGCATGCTCAAAGTGTTAATGCTAGCTTATTTTAACAAACAACACTGTCATATGCAAAACTAGGGTGGCAACAGATCATTTTAGGGTGGCACACGCCCCCCCATGCTACCCCTGTAGATCCGGCCCTGAACACTCTGCATGTCTTCCTTCACTATATTCATGAATCTTCCTTTCCTTTTTTCCTTCTAACTGGCAGCTCCATGTTCAACATCTTTTGCCGAGTATATCCAACCTTCCTCTTCTGCACATGTCCAAACCATGTCAGCCTCGCCTCCCTGACTTTGTCTTTAAACCATTCAACTGTTATGCTCATTTCTAATTCTCACTTCGCTTCTCTTGTTTACTGTCTGTTGCTTTGGATGGTTGAACCCACCTATTTAATTCGCTACCTCTTCCCCTTGCATGTTCACCTTTTCACCTGTCTCCCTGTCATTCACACACATGTATCCTGTCTTACTGTTCCCATTGAATTTCATTCCTCTTCTCTCCAGAGCATACCTCCACCTCTCCAGACTCTGTACCACCTGCTCCCTACTCTCACTACATATCTGCAAACATCATAGTCCACGGAGACTCCTGCCTGACCTCATCTGTCAACATGCCCATCACCAGTGCAAACAAGATGGGACTCAGAGCAGATCCTGTTTTTTCTTTCTTTTTTTGTTGTTGTGCCAAACACATTTACTTAACAAAGAGGAACACTACTGACTCTTTATAGGGTCATCTTGTTAGTCTTTTTCTTTTCTTTCTTTATTGTATTTCATTATTACATTCATCTGTGTGGTTATACAATGCCGAAATTGAGAGGGAAATCCCGCGCCACCCTCCATGACCATGTCCCACAGAGACCTGGTTCGGCAAGCCCCGAACCCACCCAGGCTCAGCCACACACACACTCATGCTGGCACATACACAAACACATATAACAAGGCAAACAAAGTAAGATTCACAAAGACACACATCCATCCACATCAGCCCACCTCCTGCAGATGTGCATCACTGCTACACATCTGCAAATCACTTTGCAACTCATCTCCAACTATTGTGTCTGACCGACAGGCTTGTTGTGCTTCTGCGTCTGCAAGTTCTGCTAGGTTAGGTCTGGGGGACATACAGTTTGTTGACAAACGGTGAGCATGGACTTATATAACTTCAAAAAAAGGGTGACTACCTGTCCGTGCTGTTGTCATAAATTCCTGCTCTGTTTTGTGCTGTGGTGTTGCTGCTGCTCTCCAAACCTCTGGCTATTCATGTGTACACACAAAGGCCAGGGAGGTCCCCAAACAGAGCTATACTACCAAAATAAATTACTACAAATGGAAATAACAAATATGAGACGAAGAAAAAGAATCCCAACTCTTATTCTGTACACAGATCTTTGATAGTACTTGTTTTCTCCATGTGGTGTTTTTGTGCCTCTCAGTAACTTAGACAATAACACACACTTCAATGAAACTGCTTTTTTTTAATAGGTAGTATGCAGTTTAGTTAAGTCATTAGGTTTACTGTATGTTTTATTTAGACTGGATGTTTGCTGCTGTGTATTCTAGTCTATCTGTATTATTATCAGCATATGTCTAGGACCTGTGATTTGATGGGTCCTTCAGACCAAATTTCCTCTTATGTTGTGTTTATTAATCATTACTTCAGCAATTATTACTTTATCCCTAAAGGAGACCTCCAGTAATGCAAAAAAGGCAATTTTTGCATTTCAAAAACTGCAGTTCCTCTAGCGGCCACTTGAGACTGGTTCAAAAAAAGGGCAAACCCCCATAAACTGCCATGCTAGGCTGGCCAACTGTACAGCATTTAGAAGCATGTGTACAATATGCTTTTCTCCTCTATGAATAGTTTTCCGCTCATCTACCTAGATACATGAGTGTGTGGAGAGAGGTCGAGACTCAGTCACCTGAAGCCAGTGAATGACAGTGACATCCAAGTTCCGAGATTCCTGGAATACGGCATTAGGCCCCACCTGTGCTGACCTAAATCACTGAACTGGACCTATCCACCATGTTTTTAATTGGAGCATTTTCTCTGATGATCTGACAAAAAAACAAACACACAAACAAAATCCTTACTATGGTACTAACATTATTAGTTTAACTATTTAGCACTAATTATGCAACATGAGGGTCTGGCTGTTGAAGCTAGCTAGTGTTAGCTGATAACGTAGTACTCCATCATGGCAATGGCTTTAAAATGCAGTTAAAACCAAAGGATGACATCTCAGTGACCCCATCCATCTGAAAATAGTCAACTAACAAAAAGTCATGTTTTCGTGGGACATGTTATCCAAAAAACAGAACCTAAATTTTTAAGGAAACTATTTTCAAACACTAAAGTGCACAGTACACTCATGAAGTACTCTGGAAATGAGAAAATATCCAGAGGCAGACTAACAGATATTTTATATCGATTTACTAGATTTGTTTTCAACCACAAGTAGCAGCTGGATGCAAAAGGCTGTTTACTTAAACAGCCATTATGCAATTCTAAAAATCAGTCATGAAAAACCATTATTGCATATTTTTCCCCAAACAGCCGAACTGTTCTTAGATCTTATTTACACCATAGCATTTGCAGCACATGCTTGGTAGATGACTGCTCACTCTGTCATTTTTGAATGTGTATATATAGATATATTTGCTGGACTGAGTGAGGGGGTGTTGTGTTTAACCTGAAATTATGGTGGTTCCCAATCCTGTGCTGTGGTTATTCCCACTATGTCACAAAGGGTAGCCAAGCAAAAGGGTTATCTCGCTCTTTTTCAACTTTATCTCCTCAGCCATATTGTGCCTCCAGTCCAATCCCTGCCTTTTAAAGTCTCTGATCTCACTTTTTCTTCCTTTTCGTGACAGATTGAAAAAATGAATTACTCTTTGTTCTTCACCTGGGGGAATTCTGAAAAGCAGTCACTCCATTTTCAGGAGGTGATTCTCCTTCTGCATGGCTTAGAAAATGGCACAATGAATACCAAAATCTGACAGTAGACAATAAATTAGAGTAGAGGCAAATGTAAACATAATTAAATGCGTCCTGTGGGCCCCAAAGCCTCGTGCACTCCAGCGTTCATGGACATTAATGCAGCCTGCCTTCTTGATTTGGACTCAAATTGATCATTTTATGCACAAAATGTGTGCTATTAAAGCATACCTAAGGGAGGGAGCTGTCGCCGAATGTCCGCCCCGCATTCACATCCAACTGGAGGCAGAATCTTGGAAACCATGACTGCCTTAAAAGGAAGAGGAGGAAGTGGGAGAAAATGAAAGTGGAAGACAGCAAGGCTGTTAATAATTAATTCGGCAGAGTTTTGGTCCTAGGAGGCCAGAGGAAAATATATTGATGTTAGAAAAATGCTAATTAAAGAAAGGCGCACACTTTGGTTTGGAAGGCATCCGTCTGCCCAGGCAGTTTGAAATCTCACTGCTGCCTGGGCTAATGGTGCTAGTTATGCCTTTGGGGAAACACGGCATGAAACACAGAGGCGGGTGCTAATGAGTCTTGCGGACCTCTCCGGCACACAGGATGAATGGGAACGATGGAGAGAACACACTGAAAGGGAAGAAGGAGCCGCTCTTGGTGGAAGATGATTCATATTCTTTGGAAATTTCATGGCAAACGAAGGAAGAGGGATCCTTCGGTGGGTAAAACTGGATTGACATGCACCCCACAGACTCTCTGCTGGCAGCCAATATCAAGACGCACTGCAAAGAGATCAACAGAGAGCACGCGATGAGCAACATATTTACACTATTTGGTTTCACACAGCATGAGAAAGACAGAGGAAGCAATGTGGGGGGAAATAAAGACCACAGAGATACAGAAACAATCAAATTACTTCTATGCCCCGGTTCCCCCAGGTGTGTGGTCAGATTATATACCCTAACAAGAAACAACAGTCTATAACCATGATAGCTGATCATGCGCTTTTGTTAGTTTGGGCTAAAAGCTATCAATATCGCTGTTTCTCATGGATTTTACTGTGCTGAATCCAATTATGGCAATTATAATAGCTGATTGGCTACCGCTTACATATTTATACATTTTTATAATCATAAACTGTTAGCTTGTGTCGTCTTATCTGTTTATGGTGACTTCATATGATAATATTGGGCCTCATTCACTAATATATTTGTGGAAACGTTCTTACCCTCTGCATACAAAATCCCCAACAGATTAATGACACGTGCGCACCGGCCAATTTTTTCCACAGTGCATGTGTTGAATCAGCGAATCAGTCTCATTCCAAATTCTGCCTGCAGTCTGCACGCTACCTGCATACCTCCGCAGCCCCATTACACCATACAGTGGGGGGGGGGAAACTGTTTGAGCCCCTGTCAGATTTGTAAGTTTACTCACTTACAAGCAAATGAACGGTCTCTAATTTCAATGTTATGCTAACATAGCTGTGTCGCTAGCGATCACGTAGCACATCGTTATATACCAGCTAGTCCAACTTCAGTAACCCTACAAAAGTCGCTGCTGTTTAGTTTTCTGTCTTCATTTATGTTGGAAGTGATAGCAGAGCTGTACGTTTTAATCTTTTCAGAAATCTCTCAGTCAGAACATGCTATATCCAGCGTTGCCAACTCCTCCGTAAGGAAAATCGCTATTGGCTGTCCTAAAAGTCGCTAGAAGTCGCTAAATGACATCATCGCCTAATTTGCATAATTGGTCCTGCCTATGTAATTGTAACAGACTCTGTAGGAGAGAGAAATAACATTGTGGAAGAGACATAAAGTGAGTAAAAAACACCCTAAAAGCATTTAGAATATATTCAGAATTACAAATTAAATTTCTCTTTTCTCTTCTCTTATTATTGTTTTCAATGATTCCAGCCCTCCTCCTTTATCCGGACTTGGGACCGGCAAAAGTGACCCGAAATAGGCACTCTGGCTGAGTTACTTTTTTTTGGTGTGTGTGTG
>VUQG01045697.1:592-23948 GCA_015106755.1 Etia nguti
GAAATTGTTTGGATCTATAGTATACACACACACACACACACACACACACACACACACACACGAGGAAAAACGCACATGCACACCACCTTATAACCCCCTTTTATCTAGTTTAGGAATGTTCCTGGCTAATCCTTGGGACTAATCCTGTCTCTGAGGCGGCCGTAGACGCCCGAGGTCTGAAAAGTTTGGGCTTTGAGGCTTTATGACATGGACCGGAAATAATACAACCTGATTAGCTAGGAACTCTTCACCTGGTTTACTCCTGACATGTTCCTAACAGTCTACTGGAAGAAGCCCATATGGAGTTTCGAAGGTGAACACGTCATTGGCAAGGAAACAAGTGTCCATCAAGTTGTAATCCCTTTCTTCTTCCTAATGTATGCATGCACACACCTGTTTACACACCCTGAGGGCTGGGCAGGTCCTGGTAACAGTATAGAGACAGAGGCAAAGAGAGTGGGAGGTTTCTGCACTGGCCTCACTTTTTCATTCAAGTAGTTACCACAACAGCAGCAGCGTGTCATGAAACACAGCAACCAACCACACCTGCATCGGGGTGCCGTGACTCACTGGAGTATACGGTCATGTCGATCAGCTATGAAGGCGAGGCGGAAACACCTACAGTTTCCCCTGCATTTCTTACTCACAGGGAATCCTCTAAACAGAGAGGCTAGAGGAAACTTGTATTGCCGTCTGACTCTGAAATGATGACGTGTTGAGGAAAGGCATATGTTAACGATGATTCATCCGTAATTTGTAACGTCTCATTGACTTTTATTGCCAAATGCATATAATGCTCAGGGTAACACATTTGCTGTTAACTGAAAACAATACCATTACTATGTATTACTTTTATATAAAAAAAACCCCATTTTCTTCCAACAATTTGACACTTTTCTATTATTCTGTTATTGCCCCAGTGTGTTTTGTCTGTTAATACATATTGGAACATTTTTCTTTCTTTTTTAAATAGATGTTAAAAAGAGTTTTTAAATTAACAATAGTTTTCTGTCATAACTTTCGATTATGCTCAATTCTAGTATCTTGAACAAACATATATATTCTGCTATTTAAAGCCTTGAGTCTTGCGAGCCCTGCTGTTTGCCACATGTCTAACAATCACAGTGTGAGGAAACAGGAACCCTCTTTTCCAGAAGTTTACAAAGAAATAGTCTCTGTTGATTTTTAAGTTGCTAAATTTAATGAGTAAATCAAAGTGAAATGATGTAGTGGAGAGAAAAACATGATTCAAAAGACAGAAAATGATCTCCTTGATCCTTATTGTTATGTAACTGGAAATAGAAATCTCAAATTTCAGTAAAATGAAACGAAATCTCATGCCTAATTTTGGTTTTGCATTGTGAAAGAAATACATTTTTTTATCAACCACAGCACAAAATCAATTATTTCAGTACAAACTGGTGTAAAATTGGTGTACCGTTTTTTGTGAATGCAGACGAATACCTTAAATTCTGATGCCTTTGAGAAAAAAAAAAAAAGGTAAGAGCAAGCTACTGCACATAGTGGAATATTTGTCTTTGGCGAGCGAGAAAGAACTTATGGGAATATAAATGTTTACATTCAAATCATTATTTTACACATGTGTTTATTTCTGTTATGCTGTAATTAGTCTGTTTGACTGCTGTGGATGTTCCGTGTGGTTTCATGGTTTGATCAAGACCCCTATAGTGGCATATAGCCTGCGTGCATCTTCAGCATCTTAAATACACCAATAAACCATTCTTGTAGTTGTGGACAGACAAGCCGGAAGAAAAATGATGTATGGAAAAAAGCACTGGGCCACTTCTCTTAATCTTTGAATACAGGTATTTTCAGTCCCATTGCCAAAGGTGGATAAAACCAAGTGCCCAGGACTTGTGTCCATAGTGTACGTGGATGAGGACATGCAGTTACATTTTACAGCATAATGATATCCAGAAAGCAGTGAAGCTTATATTAAATAGAGGTTTAAAAATATTATATATATATATATATATATATATATATATATATAAGAAACTGTTGTTGCAGACTACAGAAGGTAGACTTTAACAGTAAAGCTTCCTGTACAACAGGAAGTATTTTTTTACAGTGTACTTTAACAAAACCTATTTTTCCATCTGCAGATGTCATTGGCTATAATTGCATTGAGCCTTATGTGTGTCCACTATCTATCTATCTATCTCTAGCCTCTTGTGTCAACTCCAATTTTTCCTGCACTGAATCTTTCCCATCTTCTTCATCTTCTTCTTCCCTCTGATCAGCTTGTTTATTTACTAGCTATTCAATGATGGCATTCCGGAAAAAAAAAAGAGCCGAAGTAGATACTGAAATGATCTCAAAAGCCCCAAAACGAGTAAAGTTAATATAATTCTCAGTCACCACATGTTTGTTTCCCGAAAAGATAATTGTTGTCAGATGAACATGCCTCTTCCAGCTCACACAAGTCAACTCTGCAAAACTAAAAGGCGCCTAGAGACCTCAAACCTCCGGCAACACTGAGCAATCTTTCAATGTGTTGTTACACATAAAGACATCACTCCTACTGCTTAAAATTGAAACTGAATGGATTGCTTGGTCGTGTAAACATGAGGAGGTAGAGAAAAGGCCCTAAACAAAGAGTTTTGTTGTTGTAATAAGCTTTGTTTTACTAAAAAAATGCTTGTGACATTAATGTTTTAATTCAGATTAGTGGTTCAAATCAACCTCTAGTCAGCCACAGCATCTATTAGTGCTATTTGATAAAAATCAAGGCAGTATTTGCCTTTCTCACAGAGCAGGCAGATAAACTATTTCCTATCTGTGCTTGATTTCTTTATAACACATATATTTGTAATACAGGCAACAGCTTACAGCAGGGAATCAAATGTATGAGTCGGGTAATCTCCCAGGAACAATTACTAACTGTCGGTTAAGACACAAAAAGATGGAGCCACTACATCCATGCGTTTGTTCTGACCAGGCACTGTTTCTTTCATCTTGCACTTTCTGTGTGTTTGCCACTATCAAATTAAAGGATAAACATCATGTGGCATGCCACCGATCAGACTTTTTGGGTGCAGATGTTGAAGCATTTTCCACCTGCTCCAACAGTGCTACAAGACCTAAATATATTCACTATATTGCATTATCAGTTCTGCATGTGATGCTTAATGTCCTAATGCCATTGCTCCTTCTCCAGTGACCACAGACCCTCCATCAGGTGTGACCGTCAGTCGCGTTGGGCAGTTGGAGGACCAGCTGAGCGTTCGCTGGGAGGCCCCGCCTGCTCTCAAAGACTTCCTGTTTCAGGCCAAATACCAAATCCGCTACAGGCTGGAGGACAGCCAAGACTGGAAGGTAGAGGACAAGAATCCATAGTTATAAGGATGCAAATCTGTTCTCTTTGTCTCTTTCTGTGTAACAGCAGCACTGTCCCAGCTGTTTCTCATCCTTGTGCTGTAATCACCTCTGATGTAGCCTGATTGAGGCCTCCTCTGCCAGATGAGTTAATAGTTGGGCTGGTCAAAAATTTTCATTAGTCATAAATCTAGAAGCTACAGGCCAAAGCCACTGTATGTGTAACTCCGCACGAGCCTTTAATGAATGAAAAACACAGTGTAAAACCTTAAGACGCGCAGATGGTGCTTCCCAGAAATCATTTTCCTCTGGGTAAGAGTGAAGATTCTCCTGTAATTAAGGGGGAATTACACCGATGTAATATAAGCAAGTCTTGACTCGCAAAGTGGAAAAAGAAAAGGCGGGGAGTGGAGCGAGGCGGAGGAGGGATGATATGATTTTGAAGGAGGAGAGCTGGAGACTCGACACGGAGTGGCTTTAAAAGGTTGATGGTGAAAACAAAGCACCATTTCCCTCTGAACCAGCCCTAATCATGAGGTCATGCTGAGGAATGGAGGGATACATCTCAGCTGTTAATGTCTTCAATATGTCTGTAAGACGCTCAGCTGTAACTTCTGCCTGTTTGGCTCCCCCACATCACATCATTAGCCTTTTGATGCCAGTAATTTCCATGTTCTGTTTTTTGTTTGAGTCCTTTTTAACAAGTGTTTATAGACTGATGCCAGAGAGAAAGTGAGGATTATTAGACAAGATTATTAATTGCAGCATGTGTGCCTTTCTTCTTCTCTATTTGCCTGTCTTCAGTTATGCAGTTTGCATGAGTACCTGTAAGCGCTGCTGTGTGTGTGTCCCAGCATATCCAGCTCTGTAATAAATAATAGAGAACAGATTTTACCCAGCAGGCACGGTTACATTAAAATAGTTTCATAAACATGCTGATCAGCAGCCACCAAACAATGTGAGGTTCATGCATGTTTGGGTCTGTACATGGTTTGCGGTTGTGTTTTCTGCATCTTGATTCGGTCCTGTGTTTTAGTTTATGCCCATTGGTATTTAATACTGTGGTCAGACCTCCAGCGCTCAGCGCTTTTGTGTTTGTGTCTTTGATTTGTCGTGTAGGTGATGGAGGATGTTGGGAATCAGACCTCTTGTAGACTGGCTGGATTGAGACCCGGAACGGTATATTTCGTCCAGGTATGTTGGATATGTCTCGACGTGTAATGATTAAGTACTTCAGAGTAGCTTTCAGACTTTCTAATGCTGTATTTTCTCCAGGTTCGATGTAATCCCGTGGGCATTTACGGTTCTCGCAAGGCTGGCATCTGGAGTGAGTGGAGCCACCCGACTGCTGCTTCCACACCCCACAGTGGTGAGCACACACTCGTACACAGTCAGAAGAGCACTCAGAAGTCATTTTTTGTCCATTATTGAGGTTTTAAAGAGCATT
The DNA here is from genome assembly GCA_015106755.1 of Etia nguti. Classification (NCBI taxonomy): domain Eukaryota; kingdom Metazoa; phylum Chordata; class Actinopteri; order Cichliformes; family Cichlidae; genus Etia; species Etia nguti. Next base: position 5,379 of record VUQG01045697.1, read on the forward strand.
TTAAGGCATCATAGTGCGCATATCCCACAGATCGCTCCTGCTGCTGAAAACTGGCAGCCTCAATGTCTCAGTGGTACTGTTTTATACACTTCTTGGTCAGTCTTCCAGGTTGTTTTTTATAACATTGGCAGTTTTACTTATGTTAGACAAATCCAGTCAAAGACAATAAAAAATAATAGCCTAACCATCAATGTAACATAATGCAATCTTTGCCCAACCTGACATTACAAAATCAAACCAGACTTTGATAATGTTTTACTTGCAATAGGTTGTAAAATAAACAATTTCAGGACCAAAAAAAAAAATAAAAAAAAGAAAACAAAACCCAGTTCATAAAACCTTGAATTTTTTTCTTTTTCTGGAAGGGTTTCTGCAGGGGCAAGCTGAAAAAGCACAAATCTGGGGGGATTTGATTCTGTCTCGCTTTCTGTCCTCAAAGTCTTTTCAGTCACTCATCTGTCTTTTTTTAAAAGTCTTTGACAGTGAAAAATTGCATTTGCTTGAGTACTGCTCTGCAGATTCTTAACATACTGGAGCATTACTTGCTTATTTCACTTTGCCAGTATAACTACTTTAAACTTTCAGCCCCAAATTTGAGCCAGGTGAAAATTCTGCCTCAGTGTTTTGCATGGCATAAGCCAAGATTATACAGTTAGCGTATAACCTCAAAATTCAAACTGTGCAAACCATTTACCATTTACCATACCAACACCACATCTACAATAACAGAATCAGCAGCAGCTCCTTACTTTGCTGCATGCACAGTATGACCTTTCCATCTTTTATGTTTTCTGGATGTGTTTTGATCATTTTAGGTTCAGTTAAGCCCTTTTAAATCAGTCATCTACTTGAGAAGTTGAATCACTGCTGCTTTTTTGATTTATCCAGGTGCATCCAGTTGAATTCAACGTGATATAAGGAGATTTTAAATAATCTGTATGTCTGATTTCTAACTTCTAGATGGGATAAAGCCAGTATAAAAGTTAAAATTTGGTGAATGAATCTCATCAGCGTCATCAGCTTGAATTTAAATTGTCATCTGCTACCCTTGATGTAACTTAACACTGACCTTGCGTTACTGTAACTTCACCATAGCATGCAAACTAAGTAGTTTAGCCTGTATTAAACTGTACTGAATTGCTTAGCGTAATATTTTTAATGCAAACGTTGAATAACACAAAATCCTGCTTCATTTTGTTTAGAAATAGATTTCACATCATGAAAAAAGATAACTCTAAAATGAATTAGGACATTACAAGTATAATACTTGCTGAAAAGTCCTTATCTTTAAAAAATAATCTCTCATCTTCCTCTCCTTGGGAAATACAGTAACTGCACATTAAGCGTCCAAAACACCATGCATGAGAAGCTGCACAGAAACACTTGCGCTGACTGAAGTTACATCTTTATGCTAGCTCCCCTTCTGTAGTGCTAGCTAGATTGTAAAGTACCGCAGACGCAACATTGACACCTGCACCATGAACGCACTGCTGGAACTACAAGGAAAAACTGATTTGAGGGTGAAATGGGGTGTGGGATGTCATGTCCACGATGGTGGCTGGGAGCAATGCCAGACTGCAACACACAGAAATTTAACTCCCTTGGCATTATGTATCAGCCTAATCTTCAGATTTGATTACTCATTTATTGAAAGTGCCAGAATGCTGTTCTGGATCATTCCCACCCACTTTAATCCCCGACTTTAGGGCAAGCCAACCATGTGACTGAGGAACTGCTATCCAATGAGTGTAAAGTGTCCCTTGACATCCAAGGGGTTTTTATCCAATGTGCAATGTCACATAAGAGTCTATACTAAAACTATGTCAGATGGTAAATGGACTGGTACTTAATAAAGGGCTTTTCGGCTCAATTTGAGTACTCAAAGCACTTTCTTACTACAAGCTTCATTCACATCTTTCTATGCCTAAGACCTTTTGACTGGTTTCTCCTCCCTGCAGAGAGAATGATGTCAGGCTCCTGCGACTCAAAATCCAGCGGAGACTCCAACTCCACCTTGCGCAGGGAGCTGAAGCAGTTCTTCGGATGGGTGCGGAAACACGCCTATGGCTGCAGCAGCATGTCCATGAAGTTGTATGACCAGTGGAGAGTGCTGATGCAGAAATCCCACAAAGTTCGCAACCAGGTAGGTAAGCATCATCATTCCAATCAAATCACAAACATGCTCGCGTACACATGCTGCTCACACAAATACATAGAAATCTAATTTTTAAAAAAAAAACAGTTTTGTAAACGCTGATTTTTTTGCAGGTTCTCCAAGGGGATAAATCATAGCACACGCTGGCTTTACAAGCAGAAAACAAGTCAAGAAAAGAACTGAGTGAATGTGATTCGTGTTTATTGTGTATATGAGATAAAGAGAGTGTATTCGTATATCAGAATTATAAAGACAGTTTGCTCCGGACATTTTTTGTGCGGCTACCAGCTGTGGCCACAAGAGGACATCCGAAGAAAAAGTGGGATATTCTTCCTTTATGTAACTTTTTGAGTCAACGTGACGAAGGTGAACTCATCACAGACATGCTGGTATCACAAGAGGCACCATATGGACTACCTTCTTCTTTCAAAAATGACACCTTTGCATGAATAACTTGGATTTTAGTAAAGACTTTTGTATTTGTGTGCAAAACGGCAATCAGATCAGAAGTATTTTGTTACATTTTGGACTTCTTTTTTTTCCTGTGGATCCAAAGCACCATCTAGTGGCGGTTCAGCCTCAATGGATACTCCCACCTCAGCCTTCACCGTGGCAGTCCAGGCAAAAGAAAATTATCATACAGTATTTCTAATCTCTTCTTTGTTATATAGCTGGATACTATACCAAACTGGCTCACTCAGGATTCTTCTGTTTCTGAGTGTCAGTATGTGACTGATGATGTGATGGTGTTTGTGTACGGAAGCATTTCTCTGCCTTTTATTTTTGTACTAAATTGTACCAGCATATTTAAAGTATAAAGCTATGTTTTAATTCTTAAATTATGTTTAGTTAGTAAAGACTGTACAATGACTGAAGTTGTTATCACTCTGATGCTGTTCTATAAAATGATGTCAGAAACCCAGGGTTTGGAAATAGTTGTCTGCACACGAGAGTCGCCAAGCATTAAAAAAACACAACTCTGCGCCCTCTCATTTTGGTCAAATGACCCGAAGTGAAGGGTCTGCAAACGGCAATTTATGTGGCTAAAAAAACAAAACAAAACAAAGCAAAGGAGATCATATGGATTCTTAATAACATATCATGTTGACTCCACAATGGATAAGAGGTGAAAATGGAGCTGACCCATAGTACTTTGCAGTGGAGGCTGATGGACTGACGAGAATACAGAGTAATATTAGTCAAGAGCGGCTCAGTGTCATCGTCGCCTCGTGCCGAGAAGGTCCTAGCTTCTAATCCACTAGCCAGCTTGGGCCCTTGTCTGTTTTTGCATGTTCTCCTAGTGCCTTTATGGGTGCTCTCCAGCTTGGTCTCAGTTTTCTTCCACAGTCCAAAGACATACATTTTAGAAGTGGTGAGTCTAAACTGACCAATGCATAAATGTGAGACTTTCTCTATGTGTTAGCTCTGTGACAAACCTGCAACCTTTTCAGAGTGTACCCTGCCTCTTGCCCTGCTGGGATAGGCTCCAGCCCCCACAGGCCTAAATTGGATAAGTGGAAGAAAATGGATGGATGGATGGATGGATGGAATGATTGTATTAGGAAAGTTAAAAGCAGGAGTAATAGAAATGATAACATGTTGAGGACTATGCAAAGCAACTCACAATATAAATTCTATAATCTGGTGCAAGTAAGAACAAAACCAGACTGAAAAAAACTATTAAAGGTGTTTAAATTAATTAAAAATAAATTAAAAGTTGACTGAATTGAAGCCGACATGAACGGGTTAAAAAAATGGGTGTACATATATAAAAAGATTACAAATAAAGGGACAGTGATTACTAAAAGAAAAATGAAAACTCTGTAAATACAATACAGATGCCTTCAATTCTTCACATATTAAACATGCACATCAACCACGTTGGGCTGTAAATGCCAAGTGTTCAAAAGAATGATGTTAAAGTGTGTCAAGCAGCACAAACCCACGACAATTAAACAACCATTACAAAAAAAGATGTCTTAAATGAGTCAGAATGACTAGGTGTGCAAAATAAAAAGGTTCGCAAACAGAAACAGGTGTGGCGTACATGGAGCATGGCAGTCAATGATTGGGAGTAAAAACAAAAAGTGGCATGCATGTAGTGGACCTGTCTTTACTACATCTTATTGTTTTCCCTTTGATTCTTGGCTGTATAATCTACCAAATACCACATGTGAAACAGTGCAGAACAAGCTTATGTCTTCATCGAACCAATGAATCCATGTTACATCTCAACAAGAGTAACATCTTTGATCCCTGCTTGTTACATGGTGTCAGTGTTTATCTGGGAAACCTGAGGCGTTGGTTGTGTTTTCTGTCATGCCGTGAGTTCATCTTCCTCTGTCAAGCAGTATCTTGTTACTGTGCCTGTGAGCAGTCAGTCAGCAGTGCTTAATATTTAACTAGCATGGAGTTCATCTTGGTCATGGCTCTGCTCTCAAGCCTTTAGTTACCTCTGCATTCAGTGTCCAGGGTCCTGAATTTCAACAATGGGGAGCTCTATGTGCGTGCCAAATGCTAATTCTACTCAGAACTTCTGCCACAGCTGACTCTTTTCAGATGGTGTCTAGGTGCTAATTCAGTAGCCACAGTGGCCCGCAGTGATATGGAAATTGTGGCTGTAAATCCATTGTTCTCCTGTGCACTGACACAACCTTTTATAAGTTAAATATAAATATTAATGTACTGATGTGCTGTAGTTCTCCTTGCACAGTATTGAGGACCTGATACTGGACACAAGGAGAGACTTTTTGGAATCCAAATCATCAGGCAAATTCAGAGGGCATGAGCAAGTGAGCACAACAGACAAGACACATGTAGGTACAATCTGCTATGATGGAGAGGCTGACAAACACCAAAGAAGAAAACAAAAGCAAGAAAATAAAATCAGGACACATGAGAATGTGATTTATCAAAGTCAAACAGAACACAGAAGGACAATGGCACTAATGCACAAGACATATGGACACAAGCCAGGGAAACTTTGGGGAAATCAGAAAAAAAGAATATTAGAAACACCTGAATTAATAACAAAATCAAAACAGGAACCAAAAACTTAACAAATGCAACACTAGAACCCGGGACCATGACAGAAATCTTATGTCTTGGAAGAGATACTGTAATTTATTAAAAAAAAACCCAAAACTGCTAGTTTAAAATGCATAAATAATCAGAGAGAATGGGCTTTAAGGATAAAAACAGCAGCAGAAAACAGGAATCATAAAAGGTCTGCTAACCTTTTGCTGATAAAAGGGAGTCTAGCTCCTAATTCCTTGTGAAATTTATTTTACTAATAAAAAATCACATCAAGAAATCTGAATTATCTGAATCTGAATGATGTTTTTGGTCAGTCCTGCCTATCTTTTTCAACAGACTTAGCTTCATTTCTGTCATTTTGACTATTTATATGCTACTTCTATTTAAAGTAGCCACATTTTCACCATTTTTTTTCCTGTTAAATATGTACATAAATACTGCAGAGGGCCTGTAAGGCTTTTCAAATGAAATTATGTCCACTTGACAATAAGAATAACCCCCTGTTTAAAGGTGCAGACGGTTTCGAATGAAATTTGCAAGCACTTGTACTCACATAAATATCCTTACAAGTTCAATAAAGAACTTGGTGTTTAATGCTCAGATATAAATATGCAGCAGAAGAATGTTCTAGGTCCTTCCACTTTAATGTCCACTGAGATGCTGTTACTTGAGCATACATACATGAGTGAAGACAAATACTGCAGTACAGTAACCAAATACTTTGGAATAGTGTTACAAATTAACTACATTACACGTAACCAACATGATCATTATACATCACTTCAAGATCCTGTTTCAGCAGAGCACTTTACCTTTAGATTTACATGCTAAACAATTATTTGAGCACTTTAAGTGTCTATTTGGTAGAAACTATTTCTCCAGAGGAACCTTGGAGAAAAGAAGGTTGACAACAAGTTTGTGCAGATCAGGGCCTCAGTCAAGATAGGATTTCTTTACCTCATAATAATGAATAATTCAGCCTGGGAGACTTACCTGGACAGAGCCACACAAGAAAAGGAGTAAGAAAAGGATGTGTCTGAAGTAACAGTGGACTCAAATAAGAAAAACCGAGGAGAGGGAAGAAGGAAGAAAGAGGTTGGTAGACTATGGAGGAGGCGGAGAAGAAACGGCCGATTATCTCTGCTAGAGAAAGAGGTCAGTTTGAGAAATGTGTATGCCTGCATGTGTGGTTATGTATGTATGTGTGTGTGTGTGTGCATCCACATGGACTGTATTATAGCTGAACTGTTTTTGCTATGAAATCTTGCACAGCATTATACAGTCATTGCTCCATACTTGTTTGAGATTTCTACTTTGTTTAGAATCCATTCCCCAAAAAGCAGAGGAAGTAGGTTAAAATGCATAACCATAGAAAATAAGTCAAAGAGCTCCATATGGAAATCATCAGAGACGATGCAGCCGGAGCCAAAGAGCGGTGGGTGTGCTATACTGCTGCTTGGAGCTCAATCTGTTGCATCATTTTCACCACCATCCTCCTCCTCCTCCACCTACTCATTGTCAGGCCCGGGCCCTGGACGCTACAGCCTGCCCCCTACAGTTGGATACGTCAACCATGACTTCACCAAGCCCAGAAGTGCAGCATATACCTTCCACAGTCGTATGAGCAGTGCTAGTAAGTTGTCAGATATTTGTGTATGTTCTGTTAAACTTGCCCTCAGTGGTCCAATTGTTGACTAAGGAGTGCTATAAAGAAGTACTTAATGATAAGCTGGAGCAGTTAAAGTAAAGGAATAGCACTTACATGGTTTTTGGCTTTGTTTGCAGTGGTCTCTGTGGACTCCAGCCCAGGACCGAGGTACCACGTTGGATCAAAGGTCACGCGGTTTGGCCGCATGGAAACGCCATCTTACTCCATTTTGGGCAGAGGAGGACCCACAGGAAGTAAAGGTAAAAAAACAAACAAAAAGGAAAAACCATTCAACCTCTGTGATTGACGTCAGGTATTTGGACAAGCATTAGTCATTCAGAATGGCAGCTCCATCCATTTATCAGTCCATCCACCCATTCATGCATCTTCCCCCTAAAATAAAGGAATAATTTCGAACTAGTTTCTATTTATGTTAGGTGACCTATTCCAGACTCCCGGGCCTGGGGCCTACAGTCCAGAGAAGGCTCCGCCCCTCAATGGCCACCGCAGACCTCCATCACATGTTATTGGAGCTCGAACCAGATACCGCTCTGTGGATGCTGTACCAGCACCCAACAGGTAAAGGCGAGGAGGAGAGGTAGATTGAAGGCCAATGAAAGTGGTGTGACATTACCCGTTGGTTTGTGGATCCCTTTCCTGAAGCCTTCCAGTATCCATAAACGCAGTTCAAGTTAGCATTCAGTATCAATCTAGAATTTCATCATCTAAAATTGTGCACAGATTTCTTGAGCATTCTGTGAGTATGCAATATTACAACTTGCAGCCACTTTTACTAGGCTCTAACTCTATTAACTAACTATAAAGTTTGACAGTACAACGTGGAAGACTGACTCTATTACGGAGTAAGGCTTAAGTAGCCATTTGAGGAACCTCAACTTTTCAAGCACTTCTGCTTTGAATTTCATTCCCAGCCTCAGAGGTTGTTGCTTAATAGCGTCTGATTGAACTCCTTTGTTTCCTAAACTTAGAGGGGATAGGACAGCCTGCTATATCCACCCCAGCCACTTCCTTCTAAGTCCACAGTCTTGATAAATATGGTTTCCTTTGTTTTTTAGGAAAGAAGAATGAGCTTGGGAGTAGGTGCCCAAGACAGCATGAGGAATTTGGAAATCAAACAGAGAATAACACCAGATTAACGATTTTACATCACACACAGTGGTCCTGTTAACCTTAATATTGTTTTCGTCAATCTTCCAGTTACAGTCTTCCTGATCTTCTGGGACATCATATTCCTAACAAACCCTCCAGTGCCAGCTACAGTTTCTCAGCCCGGAGAAAGGTTGGTGCTCCTTCTGAAGATCTCGCCACAACTCCCGGACCAGGAAAGTACAATGGCACCAACCCCAACATTTACCGTCAGCGCCATCCGTCCTTCACCATGCAGGGGAGGACTAAGAGGCCCGATTATTCCTCTGCTATTCCTGGCCCTGGCGCCTACAGCCCGGAGAGATTTCATTTGCACCTTCCAAGACCACCATCCTTCACTCTGGGCATCAGACACTCTGAGTTTGTCACCCCACTTGTGGTAAATGTAACTGACTGACACTGAGGATTTGCTTCAGACAACTTATTTTTATTCATTTCGACTCGACAAACCAACAGTGATACAAAAATATAGTGATTTAAACTGGAAATGTAAACCATGCACATGATATCCATTTATAATACTCTTTAATAAATAAAACAAAATATAAATACTTTGTGTTTGCATTGTTCGTGCAGTTAAAATAGCAGAAAATGAAATTGTTTACTTCAGTGCAAGCTTAACAGGAAATGGGTAAACAAAAAAAGGAAGTCAGTGAAACGTCCTACAGTCTCTTTCTTGGTACTGTGATCTTCACTGGCATACTCCAGTCGCTGCATTTGCCCAGACCAAGCAGCTCCCTAGCACACACTTGGAACAGGTATGGCCTCCCTGGGTTCAGGGCCTTCAGTTCAACCTCGGTGTTCTCAAATGGACCCAGCTGGAGGAGAAAATATAGGATATAAATTTAAAAACACACATAGTTAACACCAGGAGGCTACAAGTCAGCACCGTAGGGAAAGATACTGGCTACTATAAGTCACATATTAAAGCGAAGTAAAGGACTTATAAATAGTAAATGAATCATAAACACTGTTTCATGAATGTGGATGGAAGAGATTAGTAATAATGAAAATTTGTTTGCCATCATTAGTCATACTTTCAAATCAGCTACAGTATTTGCTGTTGCACATTTTTAAAAAGAAGTTTCAGTAAATCATGACCAACATCTTAAAAACAGTTTATGAAAAAATATTTTCACACAATTTTGAAGACTTGAAGTCAAGTTAATGAGTCTTCTAATATTTAAAAGGAAACAGAAAGCTACTGATGATTAAATTATTAAATTAAAAACTGGATCCTGAAGATGATGGGAACTTTTTAGAAAAACAACAAGAATCAAAAATGAAAAAAAAATTTGAGGTTGCTTCAAAAAGTTTGGGTAATTTTGAACTTGCACATGTGATATCTGTGTAAGCGTTCAATGTGATGTGCCACTTACAAAACTTGTGGTTGCAACACTTTTATGCAAATGTGGTGTGATGAAAACTATACTTACGCTAACAGACCTTCGGGTCCCCTTGTTTTCCCACTGGTAGAGAATCTGGTATTTTAGGGGGAATATTGCCAAGTTGGTCCAAGTAGGTGGAGGGGACCACTCAACCAACAACTTTCTGTTCTTAGTAGGGGAAACCCGGACATCTACGGGAGGATCTGGTTTCACTGAACACATAGAACAGATTTTTTTTTTTTTAATTGGTTTTTGTTTGTTTGTTTAGATAAAAACAGGAATTGGGTTATGAAGTTAAGTGAAGTTTGACCACATTCTGTGTAGTTTCAGTTCTCACCTATATCCTCCAGCATGAAGTTTGTTAGATGGGAGCTGCTTCTCCCAGAATGAACTGCTGTGATGTTGATGATGTAGTCAGTAAGAAGCTTCAGGTTGGGCAGCTGGCAGATCCAGAGCTGAAAAAAAAGAGAGAGACGATGAAAGAAAACTTTGGGGAATTCACATAATGACGAGCAGTTGAGATGATCAGAATTAGTAATCAAACACAGATCATATCTTACTAAGACCCTGGTTTTCTCAGCCTCACAAGACAAACTTGAAATGATTCAAAAAAAGAAAAGAAAAGAAAAGAAAAGAAAAGAAAAGAAAAGAAAAGAAAAGAAAAGAAAAGAAAAGAAAAGAAAAGAAATTGGATTTTCCAAAACTCAGTCTGTCCCATCAGGTTTGTGGATCTTTCCAGTACAGTATATATATACAGTACAACTTATCTAAATGAGTTAAATTTTGTTGCATGAATTCTGGAAACCACCTCTTCTCCTTTCTCTTGGCTGTTCGCAAACGTAAGGGTTAACGTCACCCCATGACTGAAAATTCCCTCCACACTATGCATGATTTCAGTCTCAGGATCCAGGGAATTTTGTTCATGACAGACAAGAATATATCCAAAAATTCCTAGATGCAGAGCCAGTATCAGATGATCTCTTAAAGTTATAAACTGGTACCTGTTCAGAGGATGAAGAGCCGGGTGGAAGGAGATGGCATTCCTTGATGCTTGCCTGATTATGTCTCTCACTGGTAAACACAAACATTTACACATAAACACATATTATTTTTCTAAAAAAAAAAAAAAAAAGCTATTTAATGACACTTGTCAAGTAGAGTGTCTTCTACTAAAAAGGGGTCACTGGTTTGGGTCAGCACCCACTAAAATTATTCACAGACTTACCTGTATGTAGCAATGTAATGCGTGGAAGGGAAGTGGGGTGGTTTAGGCCAGGTGCACAGGGTCGCATTCGGATAGCTCGAACACCAGCAGTGCACCTTCGGAGTGGAGAGGGGATCTGGCAGGGAAAAGCTGGATTTAGTAACTGTGTGCAAAACGTAAACACTGATAGAAATACAGAATAAAGAAAAATACAAAATTTAATATCTGTATCGGTGTCACTTTCAGAATAATATTATAACATAACATGAAAGAAAGAAAGAATAAGCGGAGGTGGGAAACACATAGTCAAGCTCAGACTAGCACTCACTCTGTGATGTTCCAGTTGCTCTCAGCAGGTCCAGTGCTTGACTTTCAAGAATGCTAATTAGTAGAATCACAGTGACATAGCCACTACCAAACACTGCAGCCCTCATTGCTTCAGAAGAGTGATTATTCACCAAGAGCAGTTTTTCAAAGTAGTTTTAGAAATGTTACAGTCAACTCCCAACCCCCTGTCCAAGTTAAATACTATTCTCTTCTGTTATTCCCTTGTCCTTTGCCCTTTTTCTTGCAAATCTACACCTGTCTTTGTGTCAAAGTACAGCGATAACAACCTGCCTCACAGTCTCGCCTCCCCTGTGTTCGAGCGCTTCGCAGCTGATCGGTGCTATAAAAGGTCATTGCGAAAGAGGAACAGCAAGTCTGGTGCAGTACAGGAAATTCCTTATAAGAACTTTGAACAGTTATGAATTACGAGGCATCCTGAGTAAGGTTTCCTTACGTCATGAAAGAGAATTTTTTGGAGTGGTTACTTGTTTTAATTATGCATTTATGGCACAAATGAAATACTGGTCTCCCGGGAGACTCACAGGGCACATGGATTTACAAATATGCAAAGAAACTTATTAGTAAAGACAAAATCAGCAAAGCCAGAAAGTCCCTGCTTGATATCAACTGTCAGTGCTCTCTGGTACTCTACTCAGCTCATGGTGTCTTGACTGCCATCTAGTGCACAAATTAAGAATCAGCAGGTGCAGGTTTAAATCATTCTGCATATACAGTCGTAGCAGGCACTCGGGCAATAAAGTCATACTTCAGCAGAGGTATAACCCCCCCTCTAGTGTCCAGTTTTATGTCATCTGCACATTCACAGTAGAAGCGCTCAGACATTTTCTCGATTGACTCTGTGAGGTCACGATAGCTTCTTGGGGCTCCATCCAGAGAGGGAGGCACTGTGGAGGTTCTAACCCACTGCGTGAGTCCCTTCTTTGTGTATGTTAAAACTGTGAAGCCCCCCGCTGGAGGTCCGCAGCGAGGTTAAGGCCTTGCTGATCCAGCTGTTCTTTGCTTCCTGCAGATCACTGGTCAGGACTCCCTTCTGGTGCTCCAGCTCCTGCATGAGGATAACACAGATGTTTGACTGCAAATACTGCAATGTGCAATTAATTTTACTATGTTTGCCAAGATTTTTTCAGTATGGACTGATGTTTTTTGTCTCTACATTATCAAGTAAATACTTTTAATAGTTTTAAATAACGATGACAATTCATATCATTGTTGGGAAATTAACGCTCAGGTTTTTAATCTATTTTAGGTCAGAGTTATACCTGAATTTAACTGTAATGATTACTTTTAAATAATTCACTCACTGGACACCATTATGAATTATTTTAACCCTGTAAATCCTCTTTGAAGCTGCAGTGTTTACCGAACCTTCTGACCAATTTTTTAAAAAAGAAATTAAAAAGAAGTTTGTACATGTGAGTTTTAATTTGCATTGTATTTGCTACATTAAGCATTTTTTGCACAATTTATTTACATTTTTCAGGAAAAAAAAAACAAATCACACAGATGATGTAGAAGTCTTAAAAGCTCTCAAAAGCTCACATATTAAATATGATAGAAATATGATAATGTATTTTGGATTTAATTATATGCCTATTTTAAGCATGCCAAATACGTAATTAAAGCACTTAAATACTGAAAAGTAATAAAGTAATAAGTAATAAATCTTGAAGTATTCCTCAGGATTATCCCATTATGCTATTTCTGTGTTATTTATGAAGCAAATGACTTCAAAAATGATCCAGGGTAATTCCTGTCAGCTTTTGAAGGCTCTGTTTTCTGCTACTTCTTCCTGAAAATGTTTCTTTGTAACTTTCACTTTCTAGTGTTGTCAGACCTGTTTTACTGGAACAGCAACAATATCTCAGAACCTGGTCCTGTTGTCTGTCTTCAGGGGCTTATGCTTAGTAAAAAATGCTTCATATCAACTTTATTAGAGGTCAGGTGTCAACATATTCCCTATAAAAAGCCAGATTTAATGCAGCACTAGACTAGTAGAGCTCACAATCATGCTAATGACCACTTTAAAATAAAATCATCTTTTTTTTTTATTATTGAATGGCACTGATCTCCCCCTTATGCTCAAAAAACCAGTTGAGGTTGTTTGAGGAGCTAATCAGGATGCCTTCTGGGCACTTTCCCATCAGGTTTCCCGGCCACGTCTATCCATCTATCCAGGGAGACACCCCAGAGCCAACCCAGAACATGGTGGAAGGATTATAAATCTCATCATATTTGTAACTGGCTCTGTATCCCCAAGCAGGAAGAAAGAACCTATTTAGCCTTCTACCACCTCAACCCAATTCTGGATAAGCGGGAGAAAATAAATGGATGGACAGCTGGATGGGTAGCAACCAATATTTATCCAGATCTTCCTTGATTTTTCTTAACTGTGACCAAGATGCATACTGAGAGAGACATGTTATAGTGTAAAACTCTACCACTAACCCATGTTATGACAAAACCATTTCAAACCTCTTTGGCATTTCTTGCTGCATTTTGTTGCTATTTATTGGCTGACATATATCCAGATATCCTTTTATCTGCAAAACACGGATAATTCCCAATAAATATTAGCCTACCAGGCTTTTTAAAAACCTTTATTGTGCATTTTTTGTTTACATGCTTGTAGATATTTGTGAAGGTCAGAGATTTAATCAAGATATGTATGCTTAGACTTTCAAAACATACGTGTGTTGTATGGCTCAGCATTTATGAATGGTCCGGTCTAATTCACTGGTCTTACCTGGATTTTACACGTGGCCTCCACCATCTGGAGTTTGGTCTGGACCAGCTCCTTTTCTAATTCTCCAATCTGAGCCCTGAGGACCTCCTTTTCCTGCTCCCTCCTCCTCTGCTCCTCCAGTGTGGGACCTTCATCCTTCTCCTCCATGCCCTGTTCAGTCACTTTCTGATCTTCTGTCTGCGCTGCCGTTTCTGAGTCCCGACCTATATCGGATGGTTCATCTGAATTCACGATGTGTTGACAGTGGGAGCAAGCTTTTATTGCACTCTGCAATGTGAAAAAAAAGAGTGTAACAAGAATGAAATGATACAGATTTTGTTTCTCTCAGTCATGACATATGTAATAGATAATCTCTGACGAGAAAGTTCAGTAACTGATGAGTTAATGGAAAGGTTGAAAGAATTTTATACAGCAACGGGATTTGAGATGAAGCACGGCGGAGGTAAGAGGAGAGATAAAAGAAGAAAAGATGACAGCAAAGCTCCAAAGGAAGAGTGCTACCCTCACCTTAAGTGAATCCATCTCCTCTCTGTGGGCGGCTTGCTGGCTTTCAAGGCGGTTTGTGATCTGTGAACAGATCTGGGCCAAAGATCACGACTTTAACACAATTAAGCAAAACATCAGCAGAAGAAATGTAGTGATTTTAGAAACTCTCTGTACCTGTTTGTAGTCTGCAATGATACCAGACGACCTTTTGAGTTTCTGCTCAGCCTTTTCTATTTCTCTCCGAAGCACTTCCTTTAGCTATAATGAAAAATAACAATCCTTCACTCAGGTATGCCTGCAGTTAAATATCAAAATCTCTAATGATTGTGAGGAAGCATGAATAACTTAAATCCCACCATGGCAGCTTCCTCCTCTTTCCCTTTTTTCTCCTCTTCTGTGGTCTGCAGTTGCTGTCTGGTTACCATAAGGTCTTTGGTTAGTTCGTCCACTCTGTCCTCCGCCTGCAAAGAGACAATCGCAGCAGTCAGCTCAGGATATTACTCTTTCATCGTGAATGAAACTTTTATATTGATGTCGCATATAACTGCAGGCCCATGCACAATACCAGAAGTTAATAATAATACAATAAGACAAAAGCACTGCGCTATTCTAATGAAATGTAAAATGAATGCCAAATATATTATTCTATTACGGTTACACTTTATTCATTTCCTGTGGGGTTTCTCTACCCTTTTGAAAAGGGCAGTAATTAATTGTACCTTGTCTAGAGCATTCCTCAGGGCCACCTTGCTGGTGATCAATTTGTGGGCCAGATTGTCATTTTCCTGCTCCAGACGAAGGCTGGCCTGCTGAAGCTGACGGTTTTCCTTCTGCAAACCACAGAAACAATCTATCAAAGTCTGAGCATTAAAAAAAAGAAATTTTAGAAAAAGAATAAGAAAATAACTTGAACATGTGCTGATGCTAGCACTCATCATAGCAAAAGAAGAATGTTAGGATTGACTTTAGAGACAAAGATCCCCCACCACATATTTGTCCAAAGTGTCTTCTTCATCATCCATTATTTGAAGCCGGCACTCCTTCAGTTTAGCTTTCTTTGTTGGTACCTAATGGCAGAGAGTCAAAATACACTAAATATACAAACGCAGGAAAACTGTCATATTTCACTGAGCTGAAGAAAGCTATCTCCTCCACACAGATATTGTGCCGGATGAGGGATGAGCATGACAAATCAAGAACGAGCCCAAGAAAGAGATTCAGAAGGAGATAGCAGATAAGATAAAATAAGCACATGGGGAAATGATCAAATTAGAATGCCTGAGGGAATAATAGTAGAAGGAAGTCTGAAATGGCAATTTCCATATCTCAGATATCTAAAATGAACAACCACAAATCATTTCCTTTTTTTCTAAAATTAAAATCCATCCACAAAACATCCAAAGGAATGTTTTATGTGTTGTGATTATACTTGCAGCTACCGTTTAGCCAGTTGCTCATGTAATAGATGTAGAAATATTGTAAAGATCAAACCCAAACAGGCCTGTAGAGGCAAGCTAAGAGCAGCACTACACCCATTTAATGCTTTGCTTCTAATCAACATTCAAATAAGGATAATTTGCAACTTGAAATGGGTGTGTGAGTGTTACAATCCACTAACATAATTATTTATATTAATAGACTGTTAATATGCATTAACAAATAAGAAGAATCTTGTTGCTGTAGAGGATAAAGGTAGTGCCTTGTTGGATAGATCAGCCAAATGTGTAATATTTCTTCTAAAATGTAGACATCTAAAAATTGAAATACACATAGGCAGTAAAAATCTGCTTAAGGACAGTACTTTAGAAACTGTAGACTCATGTTCTACTACTTCACTGCTGAATTATGAAGAAAAATAGCTCGGCTGTTGTCACTAAGTGCACAAACTGAAAGAAAAAGAAACAGAGTCTTACTGTGAATTTGGGTCCTGTTTCAGATTCTAGACAGGCAAAAATCTCCTCCTCGCTCATCTGCTCGATTGCATGGGCATCGTAAGCATTCACCATGGACACCTCTTCCATCATCTTGTTCAAATATGCAGCTACAAGAGCTGCCTCCGCTCAATCAGATGTAAACAGTCAGAGCTTTTGCACGTCGAGACTCCAATTTTAAACAGACCCACGAGAAGTAATGGGGGTACTGTCAGGCCTGAAGGACAATGTGTCTCTTAAGTGAATTAAATAAGCAGGTTCATAGCGATGGAGTCACCTTATTTTTCCTTGCAGTGATGATGGTTGCAAGTCCAGTATTTTAGCATAAACAGGAAATATCAGGTTAAAGTCCAAGTCATCCGAGGATAAGGAAAGCCTGTTTATAGTCCAAAGGTGAGTAACAGAATAATACGCCAAAGCTAAAATGTATCTCTGCTTAAATCCTCGTTAGAAGTCAGTCAGAACTGCCTACTGTTTCAGGAAAAACAGTGTTATAGGTATTCGGGTGGTAACAGGTTCAACAGGGTTTAGAACAGACCTGAGAGGGAGTGTGACAATAAAACAACCTTACACACACCCACGGCAGAGCTCAGCTTTCTTATCAACTCACGTATCCATGCTCTCTCTCACACGCACGTATAAATATATAGAAGAACAAAAAAAGAAACACGTGTTTTTGGAGCTGAACTTTTCAAACAAACTAGTTCACTCTAATTTATTTGGTGAAAATAATTTTGGTTTTTCTCTCACACTTTAAGCTTTCAAACCTCTTTAAAAATTCACTCCAGTCATCTTTTCTTCTACTTTTCCCCCCCTTTACACTTTTCTTTACCAGGTAGAGGTGCTGTGTGAAGCTGCCAGACCCTGCTTATGTATTTAAAGAGTAAATGATGTCGTATTTGCAATCTGTCATCCGCGGGTGTTGGCGTGACAGAGAGCTGTCGCTCTATTATTGTCATGGGTGAAGCAGCCTGGCAGGGTATGAAACGGGTCGAGCAGGTAAAGCACTCAAATACCAAAGCACGAGTGTGGAATAACAAAGATGATTCTGCACTCGACGCCCTCTTTTTCCCCACAGTCTCGGTGTGACTTTCATGTAATGATGCAGTGTTTCTCTTAATTCCTGCTTTGCATTATAAACCTCTCAGTTTTTATCTTCTCTTTCTTGATGACAGACTGGTTTCTTCTTCAGGTTTCACTTCCCCTTCTTTAAACTTCAGTGTTTCACTATCTTTCTTTATCTGCTTTTTTAAATTTTTATTTTTTTTTTAAATAAATCTGCATTTCCTGCTCTAATGTACACTACCAGTAAGTTTGGACCTTCTCATTTAATGTTTTTTCTTTATTTTCATGGCTATTTACATTGTAGATTCTCACTGAAGCCATCAAAACTAGGAATGAACACATATGGAGTGATGTAGTAAACAAAAAAGTGTGAAATAACTCAAAATGATTTTTATATTTTAGATTCTTCAAAATATCCACCCTTTGCTTTGATTACTGCTTTGCACACTCTTGGCCTTCTCTCGATGAGCTTCATGAGGTCGTCACCTGAAATGGTTTTCCAACAGTCTTGAAGGAGTTCCCAGAGATGCTGAGCACTTGTTGGTCCTTTTGCCTTCACTCTGTGGTCCATCTCATCCCAAACCATCTTGACTGGGTGTAGGTCAGGTGACTGTGGAGGCCAAGCAATCTGGCACAGCACTCCATCATTCTCCTTCTTGGTCAAATAGCCCTTACACAGCCTGGAGGTGTGTTTTGGTTCATTATGCTGTCCTCACTAAAGTTTTTTGCAGGCAACGTAATTTCAGCTATACAGCTAGCTTAACATTCTCCATTTCCAGCACCTCCTCCAAGAAACCGGCTGCGTGTTGTGTTTGGCAGGATTTAATGATGAAAATAAATTCTCTCTCTCTCTTTTTGTAAAACTGTACAAAGAAAATGAATACAAAATACACAATAAAGGCATGTGCCATTACACTGGGAGAATAACATTGCTCTAGTAAAAGATACATAACCACAAATGAAGCATCTGCTCAAAATACAAGCGTCTACCTGCCTCCAAATGATTTAACTCAAAATAGTGTCAAAACGTACAAATACACATTAAATGTATAAGAACTTACAGATGAAGCCGATATTGTGGACTTTAACACCAGGATTGCAGAGACTGCTATCAGATTACAATTTTCTACTGTAGCAAGAGAGCACACTACTTCCTGAAGACAACTTCCTCTACAAAAAGAATATTCTCCTTAGTTACCACTAGGTGGTAGTAACACTTCTAAACAACTATAATACGTCCATTCCATGACAGTCATTGTCCTGTTGAAAAATAAATGATGGTCCATGTGATGGACCGAGTTGAAAAGCAGGAGGAGTCACAGGAATTATTTGAAAAATAGGGTTACCATTTATTTAACCCCAAAATTATATTTACAAAAGTAATAAATGTTGAGCTCAT
>VUQG01045697.1:23968-39319 GCA_015106755.1 Etia nguti
TTTGCTTTGATTACTGCTTTGCACACTCTTGGCCTTCTCTCGATGAGCTTCATGAGGTCGTCACCTGAAATGGTTTTCCAACAGTCTTGAAGGAGTTCCCAGAGATGCTGAGCACTTGTTGACCCTTTTGCCTTCACTCTATCTCATCCCAAACCATCTCGATTGGGTTTAGGTCAGGTGACTGTGGAGGCCAGGCCATCTGATGCAGCACTCCATCACTCTCCTTCTTGGTCAAATAGCCCTTGCACAGCCTAGAGGTGTGTTTGGGGTCATTGTCCTGTTGAAAAATAAATGATGGTCCAACTAAACGCAAACCGGGTGGGATGGCATGTCACTGCAGGATGCCAGTTTTGAATAAATGCCCAACAGTGTCACCAGCAAAGCCCCCCACACCATCACACCTCCTCCTCTATGCTTCACGGTGGGAATCATGCATGTAGATACCATCCGTTCAACTTTTCTGCGTCACATAAAGACATGGCAGGTGGAACCAAAGAGCTCAAATTTGGATTCATCAGACCAAAGCTTGGAGTTCCGCTGGTCTAATGTCGATTCCTTGTGTTTCTTGGCCCAAACAAATCTCTTCTGCTTGTTGCTTTTCCTTGGCAGTGGTTTCTTAGCAGCTATTTGACCATAAAGGCCTGATTTGTGCAGTCAGAGCCAGTTTCATCCTAGTGCTTAATGGTTTTTCCGACTCAGAGTTTCCAGACTGACCTTCCGTTCATAAAGTAATGATGTACTATCGTTTCTCTTTACGTAGCTGATTGGTTCTTGCCTTAATATGAATTCTAACAGTTGTCAAATGGGGCTGCCAGCTGTGCACCAACCTGATTCCTGCACAACACAACTGATGGTCCCAACCCCATTTAAAGGCAAGAAATTCCACAAACGAACCCTGACAAGGCACAGCTGTGAAGTGAAAACCATTTCAGCTGACTGCATCATGAAGCTCATTGAGAGAAGGCCAAGAGTGTCCAAAGCAGTAATCAAAGCAAGGGTGGATATTTTGAAGAATCTAAAATGTAAACCATATTTTAAGGTATTTCACACTTACTTTTGTTTACTACATAATTCTATATGTGTTCATTCATAGTCTGGATGTTTTCAGTGAGAATCTACAATGTAAATAGTCATGAAAATAAAGAAAAACCAATAAATGAGAAGCTGTGTCCAAACTTTTGACTGGTAGTGTACGTCTGTGGTTTTCTTTTCTTTTCTGTTCTTTTTTTCTTCTGTGACCAGAAACTGATTTCAACATCCTGTGTATCTACTGTCTGAGTCACTGTGTGGAAAAGACAGACCATAAAAATATGCCGATATCTACATATTTATTCCTCCTCAAAAAAAAAGGAACATTATGTGAAACATTGTGGTTTTTCCTCAGGTCATAGCAGAATGGGTTTTTTTTTAATACAGAACAGTAACCTGAAAATAAAAGTTAAGTTCTGACACAACAGTTGTGTTCTCTATGGTGCGACAAACCTGTGAGCACAAACACTGAGCCTCTCTCATCAGACTAAGGGGATATTTGTTGGGTAGGTGGCAGTGAACACCAGTGTTCAGTGAACATCTAAACTGACAAAGACATTTAAAAATAAAAATAAAGCAGTTTACATACAATACTGTGCAGAAGTCTTAAGTCAGCACTCCATTATTTGGATTTAGCTTCTAAGGAGGCAGACTTTTTTGGTATTTTTAAACTAGTTTTGAGCAATAGTCCACTCCCTGCGCCTGACCATTTTCAGAGGAATGTTTTTTTTAAGTTAACACTGACCTATGAATTAAACAAGCATAAAAAAGGCACCTAACCCAAGTAATGAACCAGTGTCATGTCTATAAGTACCAGGCAAATTAGCAAGGAACCAATTATTAGATTGTATCTTTAGGCACTTTGTTATGAGAAGTATGTTGCAAAAACATGAATTTATTTTTCTCCTGTATTTCATTGAAATTACAAAATATGCCAAAGATAGTTTGACTGGCTTAAAATACTATTTGTGCACAAACAAGGTGATTACCAAAGGGCTATTTCCTGAAAACTCTGCATATCTCAGCATGCTGTGCAGTGTGTCTTTAAGAAATGAGAGGAAAGAGGACAGGAGGAGGACAAAAAGAAGAAGTAGCAGATCTATAGCAGATGAACAGTCATTTTTAAGGAAAGCAAACAGGCAGAAAAGGCTGAGATATGCTAAATTACATAAGAACTGGACTGAAAATCAGCAGAAACAGGTCTTATGGAGTGAAAACTGGAAGTTTTTGGCTCAAATAGTCATCAGCATGTATGGAGGAGGTCAACAGTGAGTTTCTACAGCACCGTGTCATGGTTTGGGGCTGTATTTCAGTGAACAGTGTTGGGGATTTTGTCAAAATTGATGGAATTATGAATGCTGAAAAGTACCCTATGGTCATCAGTCATGGGTTGGACTCCCAAGAGCCTGGACTTACTGATATTACTATAACGGATCATACCTACAGAGAATGAAATAAAAAACAGCCAACATCCAAAGAAGAGCTTTGAATGTCCTTCAAGAAGCCTGGAGAACTATTCCTGAAGACTTCTCAAAGAAGTTACAAGAAAGCTGACTAAGAGCATTCAGGCTGTGTTGAAGAGAAAAAGTGGTCATACCCAAAAATTCACTTTTAGGCTACAATTGTACAAACTTTTTTCTTTGCCTTATAAACTGTATTTCTGTGTATGTCCCTGATATCCCTGCACCCATTTACCATTTTCCTATAAAGAAATGACACGTGGCTCAAGACTTTTCCACAGTACTGCATAAAATTTAGATAATACTTCTGAACAAGAGACTGCAAGATCAAGAAAATAAGGAAATATAATGAAGCTTACAGCTCAGTGAAAACAATGTGACATTAGAGTGAATAAATATAGTTTATATCTTAAATAATAGCCTATGGTCAATAATACTCTACATCACTGTTTCACACATTTTCCCGTGTTTTTCACACCTCTAGCACAATTTATGGAACATTTTAAGGTGAATTGCCATTTCCACAGTTGTGTTCCTCTGCAGCTGTCAGGAGTGCACAGGAACATAGAAAGAAACCAAAACTGAAAAGAAAAATACTGAAATACGTCTAAACCCGAACATCCCTCACAAAAAAATTTACAATACTCTTTAAAAAATATATAGATTCAGGCATATACTGCAATAACACTGCATCTTATTACTGTACTGTAGCAGATATGATGGCTCATTTATAGATACAAAACCTAAGCTTTAAGATAATTAAATATGGTACAGCATCCTTCTTTTCTGCTTATCACATGTCTAAAAATCTGCTTTCACATGTCACAATCTGTAAGCACAGAAAAGGTAAATACATTAGCTTCTATGGAAGACACTGCGGAACAAACCTTCAGTTTCATGACAATTTCATGGTCAGAAGTGAAAACAGAAGCAGATTAAACTGACACTTTTCTCACAGACTGACTGGTAATCTGCAAGAAGAACAAAAAAAGGCTTAAAAAGTTATAGTTCCTCCTTCGCTTGTCATGTCTTTCTTCTGGATAAAAACAGTTAAGCTCCATTAGTAGTTAATATAGCTGTTAGCCCTCATGTAGTGTAAGCTGCAGGGGTAAGAGGTTCACACTACCATTAACCCTTTGTGACACAGGGAAAAAGGAAGAAACTGGAGAAAAAAATAAGAATAACTGAAGTGATGCTCATATATGGGGTTGTGCATGCCTTCATGTGTCTCAGCTCTGTCTCCTCATCATCAGCAGTCACATTTGATTTTTTGAGTGGAAAATTCTGCTAAAAATAAATTGAAAGTATTCACACCTAAGAAAAAGGTATTTATGTGGTTAATCTTAACCATATTGAGGGTGAATGAGAAATGCAGCACTATATCTAGCTGTGTTTATGTAACTATGTCATTCTTCAGATTAGGCTGACATTTGTCTGCTGCCAGAAAAATCATGTTTTTTACTTGATCCCTGCATCCAGGGGCGCCCTTTTGTCAGAGAATGAGCCGAACATGAGATGATAAGCTCTGTGTTCATCTAATCTAATGCAACTGAGGTCCTGAGTCATAAATAACTGCAGAATGACTTATTAATGCAGAATTTGCAAATAATGTCCTTATTGTTTTTCCACTGAGTTTAATAAAACATGTTTGTAATTTAGTACTAATCCTTTTTTTGTCTAACTGAATACATTTTTTCTCCATAAATTACATAATTACATTCACAAAACTTCACAGAAATTAAAAAAACAAATTCTATATGTCACAATTTTTTTAATGACTAAATTACTTTAATGCCCAAAAACCTTACCTGTTTTTCTGCCTGGGGACTGTCTGAGCTTACTTTATACTAAAAGCATTGTTATGTGTCCCTGATCATATGTAACCCGCAATGACTTCATTGCTCCAGATACATTTATAGAGTATAGACTGGCTCCAACCTTTGAGCCATTTACTAAAAACACTATCATGTATGACCGGGCTCAATGAGATACTAACTGTAATAGTACTTATACCTTTTATACCCTTTGTTTAGCCAAGTAAAAGTCTCACTGAGATTAAAAGATGTGTTTTTTAAAGAGTAATGTGGCCACTTTCATGTAATATTTCCCTGCTGCAGATCATGCCCAGATTTGTTGCCCACCATGGGGCTCTATTGGTAGGCTTAGTTTATGGGTCACTTCCCTGCATATTATGCGAGCATGTACAGTAATATGGGCATATGTGTGTATAATTGTGCTGTCTCCTAATCAATTACCTGAAGTTAGTCTCAAACAAAAGGGCACGTGCTAGACGCTGTAGGTGTGTCTGTGTGTGTGTGCCTGTACAGTGAAGCAAAGGTCAGACGTCAGTGCTGTAGGAGCGCGGTGGGGGAGGAAACGTGTCCGAGGGACTGCAGTAGCTCAGAGGGGAGGAGCTCTGAGGGTGAACCGACAGGGGAAGAGATACAGACGGGTTCTCGTAGTAAGTATGGAAGCCCAGCCGCTCCCCTCCGTTACGCATGTCGTCTGTGAGTCCCGAGCGCAGGGTGTAAGGTGAACAGCTGGGGCAGTGGTGAGAACCCGAATCCAGCTGATCCAGAGAGACAGGGGTGATGGCAGTGCCGTCCATGGCGAGGGCATTGCAGGCATTGCATGGAAAGTGAGAGAGAGGATCCGGTCCTGCCATGGAGGCCACGTCCACCTCAGAATCATTTTTCTTACAGCAGTAATACTGCAGGAGGATGACAAAGAAGGGCACCAGGGTGTGAGCAAGAAGAAGAATAAGGGTTTGGGTGTCTTGTTAAACATTCTGTAATCTGAGTCATTCTGATTCCTTTATCACATCAAAATAAAAATGTGACATAAAAACCAGAATATGAACAGTGACAAAATTCAGCTTAACATGGTGGGAATTAAGTTGGTTTTTTTCAGAGGTAGATGAAAAGACTGACAGTTTACTGAGACAGCTGTCACTAGGATTTGGAAGGGCAATCTGCACTGTGCTTTGTGCAAATGTTGAACCACTGACTGCTCTGGCCGCCACATCTGCTTTTATTGTAACCAAATCTAACTGTAAGTTGGTACTTGAGTGCCACGTTACATAAATGACACACAGAGTGTGGAAAACCATGTTAAGCTGGCAGACAATTAGACGGGGTATGGTTCAGTCTCACTAGATTAAAAATAGGACTGCAACATCGTGGAGCTGCCCGGTGACTGAAGTGAAATTTTGGCAAATTCAGGGAACGATTGCAAGTAGGTCGCCTCCAGGTTGAGCGTTCGACAACCTCAATCTCACGGCAACCACTTTTGCTTGTTTGTTCGCTTGTTTGTTTGATTCTTTCTATTGTAACTATTGCAATCTGACTGAAGCCTAGATTATACTCTGTTGTGGACATGGACAAGGACGGCTGGAGCTCCGACAGCTGAGTACTCATTCCTGTTATCACCTTTTGAAGTCTGCAAATTTGGTTGGCTGTTTGGTGATGACTTTTCTGTATTTAAATTTCTTGTTTTTCACTGTATAATTGTCTGTCTTTACCTTAAAATATAAAGTGCCTTGAGGTGACTGTTGCTTTAAATTGGCACTATGTGAATAAAACTGCATTGAAATGAATTTTATGTACATCACTGGAACCCAAGTGGTGAAGATCTGCAAATAATAGCAGTCTTAATTTTTAAATGCACATGGACTGCAATCAACTGAATCAATATGTGGCAACAAGGGCAACTAATCTGCACTGGGTCTCTTTGGATTAGGGGACTTGACAGAGCTGGTTACCAACTTGTTTGTTTGGCAACCAGCTGTGCATTGTGGTTATATTCATTAATAAAAGCAAGTGGCCAGCGCCTATGTTATTTTGCTAGTAAATTACCATCCTGGAGCAACTACGCCACTATTTGTGGGAACATTTCTGTTTCAAGCCTGAGAAGTTCAGTCTGGATTCTGATTGTAAGTAGTTAATGCGAATTTCCAATTAGTGTGAATTACTGTGCATGTAGATGGCAACGCATTTGTACTAATTATCACAGTATTCTATCAAACAGATTCCAAGTAACTGAAAACTTGAGCCTATTTAATTGAAGACTAATAGCGGACTGTGTCAATTTGCCATTTTTAAACTCGCTTTTATGACGGCAGCTGAGTGTGAGTGGTGCCCGTCTTTGAAGCAAGTATTTCAAAGGCGATGAGACTGCAAGTTCATTGCACACGGTCACAAACTAGATTAGTTAGTTGAGTTTGTTAAGCCAGTAAACATCAGTAATGTAAAAAGAGCTTCTGGGTGAACAGCAAACTGCCTAAAAGACCAAGAAACATGAACGCGCACAGTAATACCTGGAGTCTACAGTAACAGAGAACTGCTACAATGCACAGCAGTATCACTCCGGCAAGTATTCCTCCGGTTATGACAATAGTTCCCGCTGACATCCGACCAGCTCTCCATCAAACCCTTCACACAGAAACAACACAGAAAGAGAGACAGAATCAACAATGACAGAAAAGAGGGAAAAATACGTCAAGAATTACATTTGCATTTCAGTAATGTTAGAATAATTTCTGCTGAATATTTAGCATACTTACGTCCAGCAAAGGTTTCTAATGCCTGAAAAAATAACCAAATTAGTCTGGATTAATGTATTTATATGCCATTATTATACAATTGCAACTGATGAAACACACAGTAACAAGTTGGCTATCATGAGCTGACACTGAACTGATCGGTTGCTTCAGGCCTCGCGGATGCAGATGGGTGATAATATAAAATACATCAGGAGGTGCAAAACAGCTTTATGTACAAATGCACAAATGCCATTCTTCCAAAATAAAAGTCCTTATGGGTTTTTATGATGTAAAAAAGCAAAGCTGCTTTGCTTCAAAGCCCCCAAAAGGTGTTCATTTAGATTGAGACCAGGTGAAATATGATTCAAACGATTCTGTTTCTGATTGAATCATATGGCAAACTGGTGTATTTGTCCAGAGAACAGGGAATATTTATAAGACTCTTTACTCTTTACAAACTGTATTTGCCAGAAGTCTGTTCATACCCCAAACTAGGTCTACTGACATCTTTAAAACTTACTAATTATCTAATTACATTGTTATTGGGTTCAAATAGAGTGATTTTTTTTGTTATATTTTTGCTAAGCTGCAGTTGAATTTCACCATATTTTTGCAGGGTACTATACATAAATAGGATATCACAAATTCTAATTTTGACGTTTCCTTTTTAGGGATAAAACAAATGAGAGTAATTGTGCTTTTAAACATTGGCACATGAAGGGTAGCTGTTTAGCACTGCATGCTGTCTTAATGCTGAGCTCATCTCCCCCCAGCTTCAGCGCAACACTCAATGAACTGACATGAGAGGAATTCTGAGTTGTATTACTGAACTATTTCTTTCATTTGTAACCCATCTGCAGGCTATAGCCTCAGGGCTAATGTTTTTTTGTTTTTTTAATTTTCAGAGGTTAAGTGCTCAGAGCAAAAATAATCTTTTCAAGGCGCCGTCAGGTCTGAATTCCAAAAAAACAACTGAACACCCACATAAGAAGACAGCGGGAGAATGTGAGAAGGTAGGAAACCATAGCAGGCCTGTGGAGTGTTACTCGCAAAATCACCTCTCTTTGGAACTCCTGCAGGTAGAAAAAGATGCTTCTGTCAAGAGGAAATGGTTGGCATGAGAAACGCTACATAGCAGCTGTTGTGCTATGCTGCTGATAATTTCTATGATTCTATAATTCTGTAATTTATATTCAACCAAGCAATTGTTTAGCCCATAAATGCAGTGTAGTTATATAATGTGTGGCTTTTACAAATTAAATAACACAGCTGGTTGCCTAAAATGTCCAAAAGTAGTTTACAAAATACACCCCCAGGCCACATTTTATTAGGTATACCTGTTCAGCTGCTTGTTAATGCAAATCAGCCACTCACGTGGGAGCAGCTCAATGCATTGCAGCTCAAGTCTGAAGAAGTGCTTAGTTGATGTCAGAGTTCAGAGTAGAATGGCGAGACTCCTTAATGTTGATAGGAAGGCAACTTAAAATAATATATTTATAACAACAAAGGTATGCAAATGAGTATCTGTGAATGGATAATGAATTGAGTCCTTGAAGCAGCGTGTGTGGACTCCTGTTGTAGCAGCAGAAGACCACACACACTGCCATTCCTGCTATCTAAAGAACAGGAAACTCAGGCTACAATTCACATTGGCTCACCAAAATTAGCTAATAAAACACTGGAAAATGTTACCTGCTCTGCTGATTTCTGTTACGACATTAGAATAATAGGTTGAGAACTTGGTATAAACAATACGAAAGCACGACTCTATCCCACCTTGTATCAACAGTTCCAGCTGCTGCTGGTAATGTAAAGGGTTGAGGGATATTTTCTTGGAAGTCTTTGGGGCCCTTAGTGACAGTCAAGCATTGTTTAAACACCACACCATACAAAAGTGTTGTCCCTGACTATGTCCATCCTATTATCACCGCAGTGTACCCATCTTCTTATGGTTGCTTCCAGCAGGATAGCATGCCATGTCACAAAGCTCAAATCATCTCAAACTACTTTCTTTACAATGACAGTGAGTTCACTGCACTCAAATGGCCTCCACAGTCACCAGATCTCAATTCAATAGAGCACCTTTGGGATGGGGTGGAATGGAAGATTCATATCATGAATGTGCAAGCAATATTTCTGCAGCAAATGCATAATGCTATCATGTCAATAATAACCAAAGCCTCTGAAGAATGTTTCCAGCATCCGGTTGAATCCATGCCATGAAGAATTAAGTCAGTTTTGATTGCAAAAAGGAGTACAGCCACATGTACCTAATGAAGTGGCTGGTGGCTTTGTATTACAGCTGCTGTTTCATGACAAAGAATCTGTTCTTTCTATATAATCCATAAATAGGCATACAAAGGAATGAATCACGCTCACTCCAGAATACTTAAAACAACTGGGAGCTGTTTTGAATTGAAAAATAACACTCAATGTGTGGTTGAATTAACCTGCTGAATGCAGCAGCACATTCTCTGCATACTAATAATATGTGTGGCATTTCATACAAGTATGTGCAGCACAGTTTCAGCATAATAATACGTTCAAGTGATATGTCGGTTGTCCTTTTTTACTGTGACAGCCTCAAAATCACCTCTCACTGTTGCGCTGATAGCTGCCACCATGAAATCTCCTGTATATTATCAGGGCATATTGTCACATGAACCCAATTCCTCTCCCCTTTTCTTTGCTTTGCAGGTAAATAACCTTAAGCAATCAGATCTGATTGACACTGAGACACAAAAGAAACAAAGTAGTGTAAAGAAATAAAAGAAAAGAAAAGAAATCAAGGCAGCTGCACGTATATTTATCTCCAACGAGCACAGCAAATTTACTGTCTCGCCTCAAAAAGACCTGCTTCTAAACAAGCCTGTCTGAGAGAAAGCACTAAATTAGCTGCGTGCGAGCGATAAAGAATGCTGCGTATGTGTGTGTGTGTGGATGTATTAATTTCATTTTACTGGCAGTGACATCAAAATACTAAATAAACAAACAACCACAGCGCAGATACCCAAATTAATCCGCTCAGAGAGTGACCTCTTATATCAGCTTTTAAATTTCATGATTTTGACATTAATTTAGACAAATTTGCATGGCTGCGTTCGGGCAGAAATATTCATTTTAGGCACTGCCATTATAGTAATTACAACACCAGAAGACTCTATTTATCCACCGTTCAACTTGATTAACTAAAACATCCAGATATTTCTCACTAGAGTAACAGCATTTAATTATGCCAATTAAATTGATTCAAACAAACAAAAAAACCCAACTTCCCTTTATATTAATGCAGGTTTGTGAAAGCTGTGAGCTTTCTAAAGCAGTAATTTGCAGTTAATTTACATTTCATTGACTAATTAATAGATTTAACTCTTCTGGGATTTGATATTTTGACATCTGGTAAATCTCAGCAGGAAGGTTAAATAAAAAGAATTGTTCATAATTGGGTGGCTTGGTCAGCTGCCAGTGAAAGGTTTTGCTGCTGTGTCCCTTTTTATTTGTCCAATGTATCATTAATGAGGTTAATGACCCTTCACAAAGAGCAGCAACAGATCAGTTCATAAATCTTATCCCTGAACAATGAATAAACTTGAATCTCTGACTATTTTAAATGGATAGTACAATCACATAAAGGACTAGATCTCTTTCAGTATGTGTGTGGCCTGAAATGAGCATGTGAGCCTCCCTCTCAGAGAGCTCACTTCTGCAGTATCTTCCATTGCGTCATCGTACTAAATTATATACACCATGGGCCGCGATAATGTCGTTAAAAGCGATGCAAAGTCTCTTTTGCTCCCCATTTCTCCATCCCCTCCCTGTCTAGCTCACATTCTCATGTCTCCTTACTCCTCTTTGTGCATCTTATCTTTTCTTGATTCTCTTTGTCTCTCATTTACTCTTTGAAGAATATCCTACTTTTTCCAACATGCTATACATCATTCCAGGCTCAGGCTATCGACTTAAATTTAAGACCTGTCTGCAACTACTGTGGCACATGCATGCAAAATTTATAACCTCCTCTGAAATATATCAACAAAGGCGCAGCAATGGAGTCTTTCTAGAAAGAAAAATAAGTCACTTTGACTAACACACAACCAAATTATGCTAGAGAGGGAGCGCTGAGGTAAAGCCTCAGATTAGAGAGTTTCCAGTAGACTGGAGAGACAAACATGCCAAGTGACAGAGGTTGGAAGACTCAACTTTAGTGCTGTCATCTTATCCAACACAATTCATGTATGACTCCCAGTGGGTTCAGAGCTGTCTGATTTAGCTAGGAAGCGCGCGCGCGCACACACACACACACACACACACACACACACACATACGATACCACATAAAACCCTTAGATTTAACTGTGGTCTGAAAGACGGATCTGCCAGAATCCTGTCAGTGGCTGACTTGGACAAGTGACACTGAAAAAGGCGGATGAAGTCGTCTCAGAGGAGCCAACAGGCATCTGATTTCCACAACACAGAAGCTACATAAAGTCATTATGTGTACCAGTCCCAGGTGACCTGTACACTCTAGTTAAACAGAGTGTATCTGTCAAGTCAGCTTCAATCACAGAAAGAAAGGATCCACTTCCTCACTGCACAAAAGCAGCACTGAAGAAAATGTAAATCCCTGAGATTTGCAGGGATTTTGAGAGTTGCCAAAAAATGATGTAAAGTGTATGTGCAAATGAGACAGAGGGAGGCTCTTAAGCAGTCAGCAACATTGTCACTCTTGACTCAATTCACTGAGTGTCTAGCAGGGTTGGGCAAAAATTCAATTTTGGCTTCAGCTCATTATTATTTTCACTGTCGATTAATTTGTGCTGAGAGTAGAGAGCAGGTGGAGGAGAACTTGGAGACGTGACGATATGCACTGGAGAGAAGAGGAATGAAAGTCGGAAGAAGCATGAAAGATTATGTGTGTGATTGAGAGGGAGACAGGTGTAACACTGAATCTGCAAGCAGTAGATGTAGTGAAGGTTGATGAATTTAAATATCTGGGGGTCCACTGTCTGATGAACAGTGTAACGGAGAGGTGAAAAGAGAGTGCAAGCCCGGTGGAGTCTGTGGAGATGAGTGTCAGGGGGTATCTGTGACAGAGGGATAGCAGCAAGAGTGAAAGGGAAGGTTTACAAAACAGTAGTGAGACATGCTATGAGGTATGGTTTGGAGATGGTGGGACTGACACAAAGTGTAGTAGTGAAGGATGACATGCAGAGTGTTGGTGTGACAGTGGGGGATGCTAGGAACAGGCAGAGAATTCACTGTAGCGACCACCTGCTTCTCATCAGCAGTGATGATTCTTGGCTTACAGGTTGGCTGAGTTTTAAAGAGAAATTTGTGTTTGATTTTCACACAAGCTTGAGGTTCATAGTGCTGCCGCAAATAGGCACATGCAACTGGTAAAAACAGGACTTCTAATTAATGATCTAAACATAGCAGCAGTGCCGGAAGGGTTCAGAGGTGCACAAGGAGAAACCTTGATGGGACAAAATTTAAATCAGGTCATGCTTTTTGCTATATATTTGACACACTGTTAGATTTCATTTATTATGAATAATCTTAGGCATCAAGAATTTGTCCTTGGTGGTTTTCTGATATTTCTGCCATCTTCTGGGAATTCTCTGACATTTTTGTAGACTAAAAGATTAACTGATTAATCAGAAAGAACATAGAAAGATGGCTTTATTGAACATCTGAGTCTCAAAAAGTCTGTGTGCATAAACAAAAGAAAAAAATCTTTACCAGATAGCTGACTTTGAAAGCGGATTTCAGAAAGAAAAATCCAAACACAATACCACAACTTTATTGATCCTTTGGGAAGTTATTCTTATCTGTCCAGTGAACGCATCTGTGTGGAAAAATTCAGCAAGTTGACTCGACTGTCTGAATTTTGGAGTCTGGGTTAATGATACAGCAGATAAATTCAACAATCGCAGGTTGGGAACATTCCTCATAGAAAATACAAGGCATTGAGTTGCTATAGTCTCTGATTGGCCTCTTCTTCTATGCTTGTGAAAAGCCATTAAAGACCACAAAAATGGGAATTCTTACATGCAAAAACAATAAATCATCAACTTTAACACAAATACACATGCTAAGAAAAACTAAATCTGTTATACTGCATCACACCATATTTACCCTGATGTTACATTTGTCTGTAGCATATACTTTATTATTAGTATTATTTAAAAATCATATTAGCCTGCTGTAGTACAGATAAGAAAACTGACTCTTCTTGTTCTGTTTTTTCTCCTCTCCCTCTCTTTTTCGTTCACATACAACATGCACATGAAGAGTTCATTAGAAAGATGATTAAACCTTTGTTCAAGCTACCACAAAATCCTCTCATTTGGACCTCCGCAATGTTAGAAACGCTGAGAGAGGTGAAGAGGTTTCACACTCCACTTGCAGAACTATATTTAGCAGTTTTGCCATCTCTTAACACAGTGAAAAGCACGAGATGAGAGGCAGAAGAGAGAGGTGTCACATTTTAATTCGTTTTCTCTGCGGGAAATGAAACAATCCTCGCATACAGCTACATGCAAATGAACACACACACACCCACAACCAAAAACACCCCTGATCGAATGCTGAAGAGGTAAAAACACCGCTTCCCTCAGAACTTTCATGTGGGACGATGTGGTGATGATTAGTGTTGTGAAGCTGGGAGGTTCTTCTCCCATGTGATGCCTGAGTGAACTGTGGAAATTAGAGAAGCTTTGACAGGAAATTTTAATTAGAAAACTCTATGCTATACGGTAAAGCGATGGATGACAGCAGATCATTAGATGAAAAGTGATCCCGTATCTGTTCAGTCAATCTGAAGCTAAAAGGAAAATTAGCTTAGGTTTGCAGCGAACGCTGGAAATGGAGATGAAATTTAATTCAGTTCAGTTCTATTCAGTTTATTTATATAGTTCCAAATCACAACAGCATCTTACTCTATACATCATATCAATTGCTTTATATTGTAAGGTAAAGACCCTGCAATATTAGATAGAAAGCCCAACAATCACACAACCCCCTGTAGGCAAGCAGTAGGCCACAGTAGAAAGGAAAAACTCCCTTTTAACAGGAAGAACGAGGCGCAGGGAGAGGCAGACAGGACCAGCTGGCGGTGAGCACAAAAGGCGAACTACAGGAGAGAGAATAAAGCATGTGGCTTAGTTATGTTTGAAGATAACAAAACCTGCAGTATTACCAAGACTGCCTGACAGGGATACTGTTACTGAATTCAGAGTCCATTTTAAGATTCTGGTTCTGACCTTTAGAGCTCTTCATGGACAAGCACCAGCCTACATCATTGAACTTTTACGGCCCTATGTCCCTAGCAGGTCCCTGAGGTCATGTGATCAGGGCCTATTTGTTATTCAGCATACAAGGCTGAGAACTAAGGGAGACAGAGCTTTTGCCACTGTGGCCCCCAGACTGTGGAACTCTCTCCCACTGAGCTTAAGATCTGTGGACTCAGTAGTCTCTTTTAAAAAACAATTAAAAATTCATCTTTTTAGAATTGCATTTTGTTAACTTTTGTCTGTTTTTGTTTTATACTTTGTCATCCCTGTGTGAAGCACTTTGTGATCTTTTTATTTAGAAAGGCGCTATATAAATAAAAATTTTACTTACTTATTTACTTTTAAATCTATACTGTACAAGTGTCATAACCACACACTCTTCTAAAAACGTATGCTAAAACTTGAAGTGCACTTCAAAATGTTACTACACAACTATCGTGATCTGTCCACTACTTTCGATTTCTCCAATCCATTTATGGTTGCTTGTTTGAGTGGATTAGTGAAAGATTAATACCTATAGCCTCAATATATGGACTCACAGATATTAGCAAATTCCTGGAAGGAGACGGCAGAAAATATAACGAGGGAATGTACAAAGAAGTGGAAAAAGAGAGGTAACCCAAGAAGGAAAAACCTCACAGCATTTTATTTGTGTCTATTGTGGCTGGCACTGCATGAACCGGACACATGCATAAATGCTGGCAACGAGACCATAAGTAGGCAGACCCATGTCTATAGATTATGGCCTTGTACTATCACCAGGGGGCAGTGGCAAAATTTTATGGAAAGATCCCGTGTTTGTGATATTGTTGGTCCTTCAGCTTAGCACTTGCCATAGAAAAGCCGTAATATACAAGAAACACCTTTGTATCGAAGTGAAACCAACAATATAAACTCCCCAGAGTGCCGTTATTTGTGCTTCTCATGCTGCTTTTTTTTTTTTTTTTTTTTTTTTTGGGTTTTTTTTTTTTTTTTTTTTTCTTTTTTTTTTTTTTTTCCGTGGTTTTTTTTTTTTTTTTTGGGTTGTGGGG
>VUQG01045697.1:42507-54248 GCA_015106755.1 Etia nguti
GGGGGGGGGGGGCAGAGGGTCCTCACCAGTATGACATGAAAGCGTATAACGGGTGCATGATATACTCGGCTGCAGTGGGAGAGGTACACACGGACTCTGCGGAATCCAAAGGACATCCAAAACATGTCATGCCACTTGTCTCAGTAAGTCATAAGCTTGAAAGAATCCAGAAAACCAACCTGTCATATCATGTCTACACAGGATTTGAGATATTTTGACAGGAAAATCTCCCCAGTAAAAAAAGAAAAGTTAAGGGGAAAGAAGAGGTTAAAAGGCTGAGTGAAACACAAAAACCCCCCAAAACAATTAAAACCTTAAAAAAAATCTCTTCTGAATTGAAGCTGCCCCTGGAGCTGCTTAATGTGCAGCAACTATACAGCAGATATAGAGGTCATACTCAAGGGTGAGTGGTGGCCTCGCTTCACTGCTCCACTTTTACTTTCCTCTCTGGTTAAGGACTACAAATTGCAACAAGTAGGCTACAGGCTGCACAAAACAGCTACTAAGAAAACTCGGGCCACTGTTTGTGCTGTCCTTGGTGCTGAAGTCCACTACTAGCAAAACAGAGGGCAGGGTGATACGCAGCTAAAGGATTGTTCCATAAATCTCATCGCCATCCTTTTAAGTCCCTCAAGCAGCTGCAGACAACTCTTTCAAATGACTTGAGCAAACAAGGTCCATCTTGACAGTAATATCCACATAGCATACAGTGTGCACAAATATTTGGAAAGCGTTCTGCCTCGAGTATTCTAGTCTTACCACCTGCGCAAAGAGATTTAAAAAATCTTTTAAAAGACATGTACGACAGGAGGTTAGATCCACAAATATGTTATTCTAAACTATTGGCTCATGCAGTGTTTAACAAAGCAGTGAACACTCTTCTCATCAGTGTTTCATAGAGAGTCATGCTCTCTGAGTGACCTTATTACAGCCATGATGTTGCTAATGAACTTTGTTAGCTGTGTTCCACCAGCACCGCATTACTTTGTCACCCCTAATCTAACTTTATTAAAATCTGTATTTTCTTTTTCTTTTTTTAAAAATCCTATTGAGGGTTGTATAGCTACTAAAAAGCTTTGGTATGTTTCCATATGAAAAATAGATTTAATTCATGCTGAAAAGTCAGAAAATATATATTTTTTTTTAAAAAGGTCTTTCATATAGATGCAGTGCCCTTGAAATAGCTGAATTATTTAGGCATGCTCGGTGGACAGTCCGTGTTTTGGTGCAAAATATTCAACAGGATTGTACATAAAAGAGAGTGTGTTTACAAGTTGAGGCATCATTATTGACCAAGGAATACCTCACGATAGATTTTTGGTCAAAGGTTTTATAAACAGCATTTGGAAGGTTGTGGTTGCTGCTTCAGTGAAATCTGATCATAAACAGATGGAGAGAAAAAAGCGACTCCATAGATGTTTTATTGAGTGCCTATATTGATAACTGAACACCCAATACTTATGCATGTGTATATTCAGTTTTGGATGCAGCCAGCTCATTGTATTTATTCAACAATAAATTTAATCCCGAGGAGTACAATTTGCCTAATAATTGTGCATGCAGTGTAATGAGGAGATTTAGTCTGGCTAAACTTGTTTAAGTATAATCTTGATCCCGAAAATGGCTCTTTAGCATTTCTCTGCTTCTCTGTGTCTCTCTGGCTAAGTTAAGCTAGCTTTGTAGCAGGGGGCTGATGAAGGCAGGCCAGTGGGGAGCGCTGAGATTACTGCTCAAATTGAATAAAGGAGTCGACACATTACAGCGGCTTAGATGATACACCCCACTGCACTGATTAACTCAAAACAAGCCCAGTGTTATACACGGCAAACAGAAACACGCATAAACACAAAGCGCACAAGCCATGCGCATAAACCTGGCCAACCCCCCCCTTTAACACCATTTTTTCCCTGCATTTACCTTCTCTCATTTTCTCTCTGCTACACACACGCGGCTCACAACCACTCGCCGTGGCCTCTGCCTCATGACTTGAGTTCATTACTGCCTTGGCAGGATTCCTCATATGAAATTAGAATGACAACAGGAATGACACAGAGTGTAGCAGTGGAAAGTTTACACAGGGTGAAATCGAAAGAGAGTGTGTGCGTGTGCGCACGTTAAACAAATCTAATCTAATCGTCTCTGATTCATGGGCAAGCTTGTCTGCATGCATTTGTGATACACTTCCTCTTTGCGTATGTACCCAGTCTAGGAGATGGAGACAGAGAGCGGATGAGACAGAATGGCTTCTGACAGGAGAACACAGCATGAGCACAACTCTCTGGGACAAAGTCGCAAAGCCTTTCTCAGCAGGACCACCAGCTACTGTTGACAGTGCCGAGTTTATTTGCTGGTAGTACAACTTGTGACACAGTTACATAGCCCAAAGGCTGAATTAGAACTTTCTTATCCAAAGAAGCACTGGGAAGCTGCTGGTCTCCACTGCATGGTTAGACACCAAGGAAAGGCTACTTCTCAAGTTCCTCAAAAGCAAAAGATACTAGCGGTAAATGTGCAGATTGGATGCTGCATATATCCCCTTTTTTCAGCTGCAAATTTTACCCCAGCTTCATGGTTTGTTTAGAAACAAGTTGTTAGAAATGTCATCCTTTATTTGTGTAGCATTTAAAGATAAAGACAAATACATTTTTACCCAGGCGAGCAGTATTGAATGGCTGTCATTTGTTTGCTCACTTTGTATGACTGAGACTCTAGACTTTGGTCTAAATTTGCAGTAATTTATGCAGTTTCCTGGTCTGAAAAGTGAAGCCGGTGCAGAAGCATAGGGTGAGTGTAAAAAAAGACACCAGAATGGGGAAGAAAGGTGATTTAAGTGACTTTGAATGTGGCATGGTTGTTGGTGTCAGACAGGCTGGTCTGAGTATTTCAAACTGCTGATCTACTGGAATTTTTCCAAACAACCATGTCTAGGGTTTGTAGAAAATGGTCTGAAAAAGAGAAAATATCCAGTGAGTGGCTCTTGCAAAAACGCCCCCCCAAAAGACCCCCCACAAAACAGTTTATGTCAGAGGTCAGAGAAGAATGACCAGCCTGCTTTGAGCTGAAAGGGAGGCAACAGTAGCTCAAATGATCATTTGTAATAACCGAGGTATGCAGAAGAGAGTCTATGAATGCACAACAAGTCTAAACTTGGAGCAGATGAGATACAGCAACGGAGGACCACTCCGGGTGCCAATTTCGTTAAATGGCTTTAACAAAATTGGACCCTAGAAGACTGGAAAACAACATCTGTCTAAAGGTCACATCATTGTGACACATTTAGATGGTGGGTGTGTAAACACTGCTGGTGGAAACAATTCTAATGGTGGTGTAATGGTGTGTGAGATATTTCTTTAGCATATACTTAGTATCAGCTGAACATCATTTAAGTCCCACAGCGTACCTGAGTATTGCGGCCGACCACAGTACACCCATCTCCTGTTGGCTGCTCCCAGCTGCTTAACACACCATGTCACAGAGCTCAAATCAGATTTCCTACACATGAAACTATGTAACCAAATAGCCTCCAGAGTCACCAGATCTCAATACAATAGAGCACCTTTGGGAAGTAGTGGAACGGGAGATTCGCATGCTGGATGTGCAGCTAACAAATCTGCAGCAACTATGTGCAAAATCTGTGAGGAATGTTTCCAGCACCTTAAAAGAATTAAGAAAGCTCTAAAGGCAAAAGAGGGACCAACCCAGTACTAGCAAGGTGTACTCATGGAAGTGCCCAGTGATTATATAACAGCAACTATTAGCTTGCTATAAAGTACAGATTATGTTCAAAAGGGGATTATTTTGGCTAATCAGTTTAATATTTCAATCCATCTTTTAAACAATTAATTACAAAAAATAAAAATACTTTCCTGTAAGCCTCAATTGAATTTTGATTTGATTTCTAATTAGCTAATTTTTACATGCTGGCATAGCAAATTAAGCTGTGCACATGGTAAAAAAATATGCTCAGAATGTTAGCATTGCTCCTGTGAGAAGACTAGCTTTTTAGGGACTATATTAATTCAAAGCGCTGCTTGTCTCAGAGGCTACACTGCAGGCTAAGATGTGGGTTTTTTGTTGTTGTATTTGTTTTTCATGACAACTGTGAACGAAACAAATCACATGGAATCTGGTCTTCTCTTAGTCCTGATATGGTCCACTTCCATATGTGGTCCTAAAAGAGATACAGATCTACTCTTTTTTTCTGCGCAGTCTGAACAGTCAAATAAATCATGATACTTTAATGTAATTTGCCTAACTGGAGTGTGCTCTCTATCCAAACCAGAGTCACTAACAGAAAACACAATAAAATATAAAAAAAGAAATTACAATGAACCTTTTCTAAAATAAAAACATATCAAAAACACACCACTTCAAGCTTCAGATAAAGCCTGAAATCTTGCCAAGTAAAGAAAAAAAACGGATGTACCACAACCAATTTGTGTCAAAGAGGAGAATATAGCTACAGTTTAAATTATGCGAGTAAAAGCACAAGCTGATTAACTTTTAATAGACCTGCTCTTATATACAGTACATTAATAGCAGGATAACAAAACAGGAACATTGCATGAAAGGGACCAGACTCTGAGGCAACCTCAGTGAATACGTTAAGCTGAAAGTCTAGTTCCCTTGCACCCACTTTAAATGAGTGCTTACATGCACCACTCTTCCAAAGGCCAAATAGCCTTCACAAGTGTTTTTTTTTTTTTTTTACACCTAAATAAACTCAAGTGCCTTCAGTGGCCTCTGAGCTCACCAGATTGAGGCATCAATAAACCTTTATGTGAAATCCTGGAGGGTGAGTAAGTAGAGTGTGAAACTAGATTTTCAACTCCTTCAACCTTAAAGATGTTTTTGGGTGTAGTACACACAGTTTGGAAGAGGCAGGCCTGTAGCAGCAGTACAGAGAGGACTGAAGCTTTCCTGAAGCTAGCGGTTGTTCTTATTAGTTCAAATTCAAAATACCACCCCCCCCCACCCCCCCTTTCCTCTTCAAAGCTGCAATATCTTGAATTTAGTGTTATGTAGGACAAGTAGCCAGTTCTTAATATCCTGTATTCTCCACAGAGGAGATTTATGCAGCTGATCTACCACTGAGGCAATGCTTAGACCAATATAGTGAAAGCTAATTAGATCTGTTTGTCACCACTAGCAATGCTCTGCGGTGCTGTAGAGTAGAACATATTTGCTGCCATACATCTAGAACGATCAAATTAATTCCACATTGTACCATTAAAAGGAGTGTAGAAACATGATCTTTCCCACAGGTAGCATTGATTAAATTTTAACCAGGCTTCATTTCCCCCCCCTTATTTTGTACTATTACCAAGAAGCAGTTGTTTCTATTATGTCACCCTATTATAATCTATGATTTGTTGATTATATTTTTTATCAATGTGCATGATAATCTGAATCTG
This sequence comes from Etia nguti, assembly GCA_015106755.1. Classification (NCBI taxonomy): domain Eukaryota; kingdom Metazoa; phylum Chordata; class Actinopteri; order Cichliformes; family Cichlidae; genus Etia; species Etia nguti. The sequence continues at coordinate 47,922 of VUQG01045697.1, forward strand.
TGAAAAAGTAACTAAATGAGTTAAATCTGGGGGCCCTCAGTCATGAGGGATGCTCACTGCAACGTCTGGACATAGCCAGCGGCCGTTTGAAGCCCCTGCACCTCCTGAAGCTCCATTGTTCCACTGAAGGAAAAAGCACCCCAGACCACTGTGGCGTGTAGAAAACATCTCAGGTGGCTTGTCATGTCAGTAACCTTGGAAACAATCAGGACCATCAAGGTTCAATTTTTTCTCATCAGAGAATAAAACTTTCTTCCACCTTTCAATGTCCCATGTTTGGTGCTCTCTTGCAAAGTCCAATCCATCAGTTCTGTGGCGTTCAAGGAGACGAGGCCTTTGAAGACAGCTTTTGTTTTTGAAGCCCTTCAGTCTCAGATGCTGTCTGATGGTTATGGAGCTGCAGTCGGCACCAGTAACGGCCTTAATTTGGGTCGAGGATCCTCCGGCTCAGTGCTGGTGACATTTTTTTTGCGTCTTCCCCTTGACTTTTTCGTTCCATGACCCTCAGGATCATTTAAGAAATTCCAAAGGACTGTCTTAGTGCGTCCCACCTCAGTAGCGATGGCGCACTGCGAGAGACCCTTCTTATGCAGTTCAACAAACCGACCACGTTCAAAAAGGGAACGTTTTTTTTGCCTTTGCCATCAGAACATCATGACAGTGTGACTACCTGACAGAAAATGACAATGAATCCACATTTTTGCACAGATTTGACCTTTTAAAGGCATGTAGTCCTAAACTTTGATCAGCTGTAAAACAGCCTGTTTCACTTTAAGCATAATTTTCACTAAATTGCATGCTCAAAAAAAAGTTTTGTCTCACTCCCATTTCTTCTTGTTGCATGTTGAAGAGCTAGTTGGAATCTTGTTAAGATCCAACCATGCAAAATATGATTTTTGCCATTTTTCAAGTGGTCTTAAACTTTTGATCGGGACTGTACTTCCATCATTTTCAGAGGAATGACTTTATTTGTTTGCCCTACGAATCAATCAAGCATATAACGGCACCTAACTCATGGATGAAGCAGTGTTGTGACGAAACATAACAGAGAACTTAGCAGAGAACTAGTTTTAAACTGTATCTTTAAGCACTTTACTAGCAACCTCTTTTAAAAACACATAAAAAGCTTATTATGAAATAATTTATCTAACTCTATGAAAAGTGTCAAAGATAACATAGTTTGACAGGCATAAAAGAGTATTTTTGCACCAGCAAGGCGAACTTGGCATATCTCAGCAGTGCAGTGTGTTCTTAAAAATTCTTAGGAAATTGCACAAGTGGAGGACAGAAGAAGTGGAACAGTATCTAAAAGTCATATCTTTAAGAAATCCAGCAAAGACCTGACACAGGACCCGAGAGATGCATCCTGACCCTTTAAGTTGATGCGTCTACTGTTCACCAAAGACTCACCAGAAATGGTCTCAGTGGAAGCGTGGCTGTCAAGAAGCAAATCTTTACGAGGGTAAACTGGGAGAAAAGGCTGAGATATGAAAAAGGCCAACAGGTCTTCTAGAACGACTAATCCAAATTTGAGGTTTATTGTCAATACGTAAGGAGCAGGTCAGAAGAGAGGTACAGCAGTGTCTGGTCTCATGGTTTGGGGCTATATTTCAGCCAATGGCGTTGGGGATTTTGTCAAAATTTATGCAATTATGAACACAGAAAAGTACCATCAAAATTTGATCCATCATGTAATACCATCTGGAAAGCATCTGATTGGCAAAGCTTTATTTTTAAGCACGACAGTGATGTCAAACACACTACCAATGCAGTAAGAGTATGAGCCATGGATTTGCCTCTGCATAGCCTGGAAGAAGAGACACGTGTGGTGTGGTACAGGAACAATGTTATTCTTATGGTTTGGGGATGAAAAGTTCACTGACTGTGTTTAGATGCCCACCTGTATTTTTATCCTGTATACATAAAGCTTATCCTCGTTATGCCAACGAGCTGTTTTGCCTTCCATCACGAAGTTATAACAATTATCGTGAGGAGCTGCTGCAGGTGAAGGCTTTTCTACAGTATGAGGCATATTAGTCAATTCTGTTAACATGCTCTGCTGAGCTTGGCTTAAATTTTTTTAATTATGTTCAATAATGCAAAGCGTCTCCAAGCACAAGACCAAGACAATATCACCTGCGGCAGCCTCTTCTTCTGGGTTCGGGCAGAGAGTCTGTGAGTAATGTATAATTTTCACATAATTTAAAGTTGTAGAAATGACATCACCTTGAGTCACCGGCATGCAAACAGTTCTGACTTTAAAATAAGCTCAGTGTGTGACGCAGTTGATTCTAGCAACTACTCCTGTCTCTGTGCCATCTGTGTTATTTAATGTGACTACATGCCAAGAAAACTGCATCCAGAACATCAAAACTCCTTTCAAATTTAATATGAGTCACACAAGAGTCACAATGATTTGAAGTTTCAGTGTATTTTTGCTGTGAAGACGGCTTAAACGGCTTCATTCATTCACTCAACATCGACTGATGAGGATTTATTTGTTTGCAGTTTCACAGCACAGCACGATCCGGGTCACCCAATAACCGCAGCACATACCAGAGCCTGAAATCCAGCACACAAATTCACACACACGGAGTTCAAAGCATTTCTGCTGTTTTCACAGTCGATTTGTGTTTTTAAATTGAATTATACTCAGTCTGGACTGCGACGCAGGCAGTGGAAAATACAGATTTTTACTGCTGTAGCAGCACTACAGCTCGGAGAACCAAATAAATGAGAATCTGATTCAAAGAATTTGAGTTTCTCGCAGCTGCTGAGGATATAAAATAATTGAATGTGAGAAAGCAGAACAGACTATCAGTTAGCTAAAAGAAAACTCTATCATCACTCTCAGTCTTTTTGCTTATGCGCAGAGTGTGGGGAAAACCTACAGCTGGGCTCCAGAGACAAAATCCAGGTCCAGAAAGGAGCCAAGGCTGCTTCAACTTTCCTTCACCTCATATTAAGTGCCTGCATCTCTAATGAGGCAGAGTCCCTGAATGTGGCTGAGTAAGTCTGTCTCACAGTCTGAGCACAAGTTTATTTAAGTATCTTGTGGTAGGGAAAGAGGGGCAGGCCTCCAGTGAAAGCAGGAATGTCCATGATGGCTATGGCACCTTCCAGTTTGGGAGAGGCGGGAAGGAAAGTAAGCTTAGACACTTCACCATAGGCTGAGCTCCTTAAATCCTCATCTTTGCCTTCTTCTTCCTGCTTTTCACCACTGCCCTCCTCATCATTCTCTTCAGCACCAAATCCCACCACCTTAAGGACACAAGGATAAAATTAGTACAGATATAAAGTATATCATGTCCAAAATACAAAGAAAAGTAAAGGACTGTACAACATAAACACAAAGGCATTGCTTACATGCACACTGAGCTTCCTGCTGCTCTGTCCACGATGTTCTTTGAACCAAGTGATGAGTTCATCTCTCGTCATCTGTTTCAGAGCCTCGATCTGAACACACAGCGGCACAAACCAACGGTAAGACAGAAGCCATTCACTGGAAATGGAACAGCTTAATTCTTAGTGTCAGAACCAAGCACGTTTTAAAAGGATAAACCACATTTCTTTCCTATAAATTAGAGAGGTAACAATGTTGACAGTACCAAACAGCCAGTTTATCTGTCCCCAGTGGGTCAATTAGTTTTGAAATAGTGTTGTGCTGTCATAGAGCACAAATAAAACAGGTTCTGTAGTTCTGTAATAAGTTTTTCTGTGATCTGTTCCTTTGGCAATGTCTATCTGAGGACCTAAAAACACAAACTTCAGCTACTGAACTTTGAAAATGCAGGTCATGTGAACAATCTCGTTAATACTTGTTATTTCTCTCTTGCTTTCTGTATACTTTGTATTTACTATATTCATATTTTGTAGAGAGCAGAGAACATATACATATAGACATATACAGCCATCATAGAAAGGAAGAAAACCCTCTATTTATACTTTTAAGGTTTTATGTATGAGGACATAATTAAAGATAATCTGGTCCTTGGCAGATCTTAAAATTGGATTAAAATAACCTGGGATAGAAAAAAACAGAATATTGCACTGTGTCATTTACCTATCAAAAATGAAAAAAGCCAAAATGGAGAATCACTGTGTTAAAAACGAAAAATATCCTTACTGCTTCCAGAGGAAGTAAGAGTAAATTGATCATCAGAAAGACTGACCGCCTCTATAAAAGCAGAAGTTTTGGCAGGTTGTAGGTCTGGTGTGTTCAGGTGTGTGCAACAGAGTGCCAAGAAAGAAGACATTGGCAATGAACTTAGGGAAACAACTTCTAAACAATTTGCAGTCCATTTATTCTACAGTGACAAAGATTATTCACAAGTGGACTCAAGACAGCTGCCAATCTTCCCCAGAGTGGATCGCACAATGCTCAGAGAAAAAAAAGCAGCAAAAAACCCCAAGAGCTACATCTCAGACTCTACTGGCCTCAGTTATAATATTAAATGTTAACATTTATGAATGTCCCAATTTAAAAAAGACTGAAAAAGTGTGGCTTCTTTGGAAGGATTGCCAGGAGAAAGCCTTTTCTGTATATTAAAAAAAAACATGGCTGCAAGCCTTAGCTTTGCAAAACGGCATCTGGACAAACCAGAAGACTTCTGGAACAATGTCCAGACAAGGCCCAGGTGGAGATATCTGGTCATAATCCACAGCGCCACACTTGGTGAAAACCAAACAGCATATCATAACGAACACTTCGTAGCAACTGTCAAGTACGCTGGCGGCTGGAATTATGTGGCAATATACTCCCATTCAGCAGCAATACATTCATAGAGCAAGTGAATAGCATTGGTCATTCTGTTATATTAACAACTACTTTAGCAGCACGAGGACAGCTTAAACAACATCAGAGCTGTTATTTTAAACATTGTGTTGTCCTCACCTCTCTATTGAGCCTATCGAACACATACTGCTGCGTAACCACCTCCGCCCAGTTCCTGTCCACCTCCTCACCAAGATGTGTGTCCTCGCACTCTTTGAGCTTCACTAAAGCAGTCACCTGCAGAAAACACGAGCACACAGGGTTTCTAGTCACTTCTACCACTGTGCAGCTTTAGATTTAGGCATTCAGCCGGGTTTTACATGACTCAGAAATGTGTTATTAATGGAATGAGATATAACTTTTGACATTTAGAACATTTCTGGATAGGCAGCATTTTCTGTAACTTTTTCCATAAGAATGGGAAACTCATAAATACAATAAGAAAAAACAAAACACATTTACACAGACCTGAGTATTAAAGGCCTCCTCAGTCAGTGCATTCAGCTTCCCTTCGAATGAAGCCAAGAACTCTTCAATCTTTAACTCCACCAGCTCGGTGCTGAGAGAGATGAGAGGTTAGAGATATATTGTAGGCTACAGAACGCATTTGATTCCTTTAGTCATTTATCACTTCCACTTGCTTCACTTTCCATGGCCACATGGATAAATTGCAGCTTGGGTTTGGATGAACAGCAAGATAGATTTACCTTGGTTTTGGGAAAGGTGTTAAGATAAATCGTATTGTACTTTGGGCAAATTAAAGGTTTCCATTGTGTTGCAGACTCACTTGAACTTCGTGGCCTGTGTCTCCACTGTGACAGAGAAACCTAGGACGCCTGAGGTGTTTCTGCAGGTGGGGTAGACATGGTATCTGCAGACGGAGACAAAAAGAACGCTTTTGGATTAGAGAAAATACGGGTGAAATAAGCTGATGAAAAACTGCATTACATCTGATTTGCACTCTGTAATAAAACCGGTCTGGCAAGTATGAAAATTGAATTTCAATGTGAAAAGCATTTGTCCCAGTAGAACTAGAGCAGCTTGGTGCAGGTTTAAATATTACTAGCTCCCACATTTCAGACACACCAAACAGAAATCCGACAGTCTCTTAACAAGGTCGGCACAGACTTGTTCTTTCTAGAAGGCAAAGTAATGAAATACAATACAGACAGAGACGTGTAGGTGGAAACAGAAGGTTAGTTTCTATGCATACCTTTGATTTTCACATAAAATAACTTCAATACCCTCAAAATGGCAGAAAAAAATGTAAAAAGGGAGAAAAAGAGAAAGAGAACTGGATATATTCAGAAGGTTACTTTGAAAAGTTGTGTATTTCCATATGGAGCACATTTAAAACAAAAACAAATAACTCAAATTAACTGCAGCTTTCTAGTTTCAGAAAAATATTAGCGTGTAATGCTAATTTAAATGGAAAAACTCACTGTTTCATTTCGTTTCAGAAATTTGGTTTTAAATGAACAGAAAAAATATTATCGAACGCTGCAGAAACTCACCCCAGAGTCTCTTTGGTCCTGAGGAAATCAAAGCAGGGT
>VUQG01045697.1:57395-71347 GCA_015106755.1 Etia nguti
CAAAAAGACATAAGTGGAGGCAGTGGGAGAGAGAGCAGATAAAAAAAGCAGACAAAAGGTCATAGCAAAAAACAAACACTTATTTTCACAAACTCTTATCTGAGCTTAAACTCACTTCTTAGCGGATTGCTGGATTACTGGAGAGATTAAGTGGAATCTGACGTAGGCTAAAGAAGAAGAGAGAGCAAACAGGTGTCAACCATTCCCTAATGACATTAAATACCTTTAAAGTAACATCTTGCATGCTAATTGATGCACACAGTACAAGTACACACACACTAACACACAGTCTACCTCTTGGGATTTTGAATTTGTTATCTTTCTTGTACCACAGGCAGCCCCTGTCGCTGTCGGCTACTCGGACTGGGAACTCGGCGTCTGGGCAGTCAGAGGGCTTCAGGGTGAAGTCAGTGGCTGAACAAGTGCACACACACAATAAATCACCATTCCACTCGGTACAGCCTCATAAATAATGCGTGACTTTCGACAATTCATTATATACAGTTTAGGGATAAACATGCAGTCGCTTGTCAACACAAAGAAAGATGTTACCCCCACAATAAATGATTCAGAAACCCTTGGGCCAGAAAGTGAAGCTGCCAGCTTTTAGTAAAGCTGGCCGCGTGGGTCTGTCACTTTACAAAGTTTGTAAGCAAACCGCAATGACAGAATGAATCAACCTTTATATTTGGCCAGAAGTGAGCCAGAGGTGTTTTGTTTTTCTGTGTTTAAATTAAAATATTGACCTTTAATTAACATACACCGTTCAATCCACGCAATCAGCAAATATAACTGGAGCTGTGTGACTGTTTTTGTGCCGATCGGTCTGAATTTACATTCTAAACAGCACTTTAGCCACCGGTGTATTACAGGAGCTGGATGATACACTGAGTAAAGTGTATGTGTTTTTGTTCTACTTTTAAAATAATTCATTCAATAAAATGTGTTTATTTTGTTGTAGCCAAATATGTGGTAAATTTTGAAATCTAGACAGTGATGGATTTAATCTATTTTACTGGGAAATTTTATAACTATAACGACAAGTTATTCAAAACTGATTTGTAACTTTTCCATAATTTTGTTCTGCTACAATAATTAAGGTGTTAGGTGTTGTATTATTATATCCTTTATTTATTAGTGGATTCTAAAATACATTTTACCTTTACAATCTGTAATAAAATAACTTCAACTATTTGTAAAACTAATACCACCCCCAAAATGAATCTTCAATATTAAATACTTATTTTTTTCACAACTTTTGGTTTTCAAGAAATTTTTTTTTTTTTTTTAAATCTTTTTTTGGCACTTTGTTGCAGGTCAAAAAATTCACACCCCTGCCCCATAACCACAAGCCACAGGCTTATGGCCAAATTAGCCTTACATGTCTGGCCAAGCTGCAAGGGGTTGAGTTGCATTGTGGATAACGTAGGTGTTTACAGATTGATTTGACTGATTTTTGATCAGATATGGATAGCAATATTTAACCAGTCTGGTTATCAAGATGTATCAATAATTCAATGTGATATTAAATGGAATTTAAATATGTCTGGGAAAAAAAACAGGTTATAAAACAAAACAAGCAGCAGATTCCTCGGAGTGTGACCTCTAATAAAAACCAATCACAGGATGACACAGCTTCCACTTGAATTTTGAGCCTCAATACAACTTAAAATAGAAGTTAAAGTAAATGTGCCCGCTGTATTCCCGTCATGAACAGGGAAATTAGTGATAGAGACCAATATGGTGTTCTGTACCAGGCTAAAAGCAGGTGTATTTGTCCTCTAAAGCTGGACATTGTAATGCTGTTTATGAGGACTGACTTGCTTTTGAAGCCAGCCTCAAGTGGCCATTTGAGGAACTACAGTTTGTGGCACTTCTAAGTTTTTCATTTTCCAACAGAAGCTGTGGCTTTCTTTGGACAGAAAAAAAGAGGAATTTCTGCTAGGCTACAACAAGAAAAGACTAGTATAAAATAGTGTTAAATACATAATTTACCACACTTGAAATCAGTTAAGCTATACAAGGGTAAGCCAACAAAAACAGGATCATCTTTCCTCCGACACAGCTATCATTATCTCTCAAACATTTTTTCTCCATCTTGCACTGTTGTCAAAATATGGGTTGAGCTAATTTAAAACTACACTTCTACAATGCAAAGTTTCTCTCCCCTGGACTTAAATTATAGGAGGAGGATAAACATGCTGTGAAACAACATTTAACTGCTGCTTTAATAACTGCCGAGGTAAGAGGGAGAAAACTTACTGCAAATGCTCCGAGTGGGGTTTCAAATCACTCAACCTCCCCCAGAGTGAAAAATACCATCCTGACTTCACAAATTTTAGCTTGAATTAATACACCTCAGCTAGATCAGTGACTAACAAGGGAGCATTACAAATGACAAAATACACTGACAAAAAACACTCTGTTCCTCCGGGTTTGGTCAATATATCTGATTACCAGTATTTCGTGGATGGATTAATGGGGAGCCAAAGTCCAAACTGCTGGAGCACATCTTGTCCAGATCATCGTATTGGACACTTTTCAGATACGGCATGCAGCAGTTTAGGCCAGAAAGACCCACTTTTTTGCCCATAATGCAAAAAGAAGTTTCTTCCCCTACCAATGAACTTATTCTCTGCAGGAAGGTGGAGCTCAGCGTTAAGCTCCAGGTTTCCTGTCCACTGCTCCATCCACTCTTGCTGGATATCTGTAGGAAGGTTAAACATCTATTAACACATAAGAAATACTTGCCAATTTGATTCAACTCCTGAATAAAGTGAACTCTGTACTTTTATATTTTAATTTAAATGCTTTTCCAACACCATTGTTTGCCATATAAAAGACAGAGATAAATGCTGGCATTTCTACTGCTGGCTATGCTTTATACGTGGCTGAATACCACCACACAAGGGAAAAAAAGACAATGTATTCACTGAACGCTTACAATGTACGAAGGAACTGCTACAGTGACAGTAAACACACACACACACACACACACACACCCTCCACGCTGTATTGTGTGCCAAACCACTTCTCCCTGAGGGGACACTGGCCCTCATGTTCTGGTGACAACAGCATCAGGTTGGCTTTCTCAGGGGTGAGGAGAGACAGAGCTGCACTTATCACCTACACACACACACACACACACACACACAAAATCAAATCAAAAGATGTTTGCAGCACAGAGAGAGATCATATTTCCTCAGTTTCTAAAGAACATCAATGTTAATGGGAGACAGTTTTAGCAGCCAAAAACAATGGGACAGAAAAATAGAACAGACGTTAACACAGAAAATATGCAAAGCCACAATTAGACTGTAACTTTTGATGCAAAATAACATTCACCAGCAGAAAAGGGGATCTCAGCTCTAAGAAATATATTTTAAGCAAAATCATTAAATGAGCGGTGAGAAACACATCTATATTTTTCTACTTTTGAGTGACCTGTTTCATTAACATCTTTATCTAAAAAAGGACATTTTGCATTTTAGAATAAAAGCCCTGAAAGTGGTTCACTCCCAGAACTACTGAACTACTTACTTCTGGATTGAACTCAAACATCAACTGATCTCCTGTCAGGAAGTCTTCCTTAGGGAACAGTTGCATGTTTTCACAAATGTCCTCCACGTACTCTATAGGATCAATCTGGCAAAGAGAAAATCAAAATTGTTAGGTTTTACTCACACAATCTCATTGGTAATAACAATACTACATTGCTACATGTCCAAAATACAGCGACTCAGTGACTAATGAAGGCTGTTAGCCTTACTTGCTCCTGATAGTGAAACTCATTTGCTTCAATCCTCTGAATCTCTTCATATATCCTGAGTGCACAGACAGACAGAAACAAAGAATTACAACTTTTATTCACCTCATAAAATTGCTTAGATGTCCCAACACCAGTACTCTCTAAGACAGAATCCGGAACACAACGCAAACAAAAATAATAAGACCATAAATATACAAATGAACAGCCAACCAAACACATTATGGTGTCAGTATCCCAAATAAAGCAGCATTTACTACTACACACTCCATAATGCACTAAGTCAGACAATCAAACAGACAGAAAATCCATGTTGTATATTTGATTTCAAACTGACAAAAAAAACAAAAATAAAAAAAAAACAAAGTAACTAAATCAGTCTTCTTGGGTCGTTTGGTACGACTATACATATATGTGTGTGTGCGTGTGTTCTTGTCTACCTATCTTAGTGAGGACCGGTTTGGGATTTCCACCTTTAGAGTGAGAACATTTAGGAAAAATGAGGACTGGTGGACCCGTGTTCACTTTTATAGACCCCATTCAAAGCCCTGTTTGAGGGTTAAGATGGATTTGAAGGTGTGTGTGTGTGTGTGTGTGTGTGTGTGTGTGTGAGTGAAAGTGAGTGAAAGAAAGTGCCTTTGCTGTGGTCCAAGTGTCTGCAACATCTTCAGGTACTGGAACACCAGGTGAGTCACCTGTTAAAAGCCACAGACAAGCAAATTAGACATCACACCTAATAGTGTATAACCACATTTTTTGTTAGTAGAATTCCAGTAAAATTATTCCGTCCTTTCTGCAATCAGTTGATATGTAGGTATTGTTAAGTTTTATGATCCATAACAATTACACTGATGCCAAAAAGAAGCTGCCAATCATGTTAACTATGGTTACCTGATTATAGTCATTAGAACAGGTCTAACAACTGATTTGGAAAAAGTGGTTTAATTCAGAACAATAAAAAGCTCAGTAATACATGTCTTGACCCCACTTTTAGAGAATCAGACATGTAAATGAAAATATCACATCTCCATTAAAGCAATAGTAAGAGTAAAATATAATTTTAACACTGAGCAAAGTCATTGTTCATCAGTTGTGACAAAGAGAAAAATCACTTACAATAAATGAGTATTTTCTATCTCCTGACATCAATTTTAAAGGGGCCTTTTGATATTTTGGAATATGCATTTGCTTCCTTGCCCAGAGTTATAAAAAAGATTGATGCCTCTCTCACAGCAGTACACCAGGTATAAAGCTACTGCCAGTAGCTGATTTGCTTAGCTAGCACAAAGACTGGAACAATGTTCACTGGTTTCACAGTCTCGCTAATTAATACATAATATCTTCATTACAGTGGAATTATGCACCAGACTGTTTCTTGCCAAGACCAGCTGTGAAGCAAACGGTTAAAAAATACAGGCAGATTTTATGGTCTCAGTCTTGTTGCAAAATATGACCTTTTTTTCCCCCTATTTGTGTCTGTATACAGTTTGTGGCACAATCCCCAGTACTTGTGAAAACTGTACAAGTAAGAAACAGCATGCTTATTCATGAGCATATGAGATCGAGGTAAGGTGCATTCTGTTATCTTTGGATAGCACCAGAATAGCTGTTTGTCAGTGTCCATTTTTATGCTAGTCAAGATAGCCAGCAGTAGCCTCATCATAAATACAAAAAAATTTCCTTTTTGTATTCATGGTACTCTGTGCGTGCTTCATGATTTCTATATGTGAAAAGTGCTATATAAATAAATTTTACTTACTTACTTAAATGAGAGCTGTATGCTTTCTGTAATACTCTATGGGCTACCTAAGGCAAGCTCCTAGCAAAGTTAACCCCTTATATAAATACAGCCTTATACCTGTGAGGGAACACTTTTCTGAACTGCAGGAGATTTTGATTGCCAGAACCAGTTTCATATTAAGTTGGCTTGCTGTGTGTCTAACAGGAGGAGAAGTGGGAGACTTGTCACTGGTAATCCAATGGCACACTATAATTTTGATGTCAAGCTTGACACAATTTAGTGTCATGCACCTTGAGTCTGCTGATCCCTCTAATCAAGTCATTTTATTTAAAGAACAATTTTTTAAAAAAGAGAAAAAAAGCTAATCTATATAAGCAGAAGTCTGCATCGGTATATAACTAAGTTAGTGATAAGACTTTTGAAGGTTGTAAGGTTTCCCTTTGTAGTTAAAATTCCATTGACCAACAATGTTTAAGCAACCTTTGTAGAGAAGCAGTTCATATGAAGTGGAAAAGGACTTCATCTGCTAAAAAGGAAATCTTGAAACCATTAACTATTGTTTCACAAAAGCTATATATTGGCCTTTTCACCATTTATAAGCAGTAAACAGTCAACGGGAAAGTCTTGTCTGGATATCCCTCAAAAGTAAGTTATTGTCGCCACATGGCAAACTAACTGAAGGTGTTCCCAGATCCAGATCATCATGATTAGACTCATGCACTTAGTTACTGCCCCTCAACAAAACTATACACATACTTTATTACACTGGTATTATATATTCCTAATTCCATTATTAGTCTTCCCACAAAAAAAGAGAAAACTAAAAAATGTCTAAACCTAATCCGACAGCAAGGAAATACAAAAGTCGTGTGAAGTACTTTCATTACTACCTTCTGTTGAACCTTAGCAACCGACTGGATTGTATAGTTGATCGACTTGTTCAGGTCTACCACCAAAAACATACCACCAACTCAGCTTACACTTGACTTCATTTCATATTATTATCCATAAAACTCCTGTCCTTTCACTGAATTGAGAGGTTACTCTCTCTATATCAAATGCTCTTGATCCAAATAAACAATATTCTTGAGGTTAAGTATTTATACGGAAATGACCTCTGTAATGGTGAACAGGATATTTTTCCATTGCATACTTAAGAGTAGGAAATGGTCCTCTTGTCGAATTATCAGGCACTGCCTTTGTGTTAAATACAAGAGTTGCCATAGCAACAGACGCACAGTGCTTCCTTGACCTTAACTGTTGTATGCCAGCTACTTCCATTATCTTAATAATGAAGAAAAACCTCACTCTTTATGATATGCCAATAAATAATGAACTATGCGTGGGAGATTGATGGTTAAACCGCTGATTAATTTAATTTGGTCAGTCCCAAGGTTTTTTTTTTCTTTTTAATTTGAAAGAAATGCAGAAGAAATGGCAAATGTTAAGATTTTTCTTTACCTTGTAGAAGTTTTGGAAACCCTCATCAGTTAGGGTGATGGAGATTGAAAAGATGGAGTAGGTGGTGTTTTGGTCAAAGCCAGTTTCACTGTTTCCTCCAAACAAAGCTACAGCCCAGCACCTTTGAAAATGCAACATAGAAACATAACAATAAATTAACACAAACTGGCCTTTGACTAAAGAATTACTCACTGTTGCATGCTGTAAAATGAATGAACAATAAATAGAGGGCATTCAAGACATGTCACTTGACGATTCCTGGCTGCAAACACTTCACTTCCTACTGGGGGAGTGAACAGTGAAGAAAATACATGTAATATTAAATGGTAAATTCTGTTTTCATTCATTTGAACAGCTTACAGACATTTGAGACTTGTTGGACACTAAATCAAGGTGAACGCTTCAGTTGTTTAAGAGTATAAAGACATCTTTGATTCATGTGATGATGAACTTAAAGGACAAGTTTGTCTGAGAAGTCTGCTCTGTATTAGAATAGGCAGCTAGGAGGAATCTAAAACTTTTTCATACTGCAGTTTTTATACTGCACTTAAAAAAAAAGTACTATTACATTGGCTTATATGGCGTATTTCTACTGGATTTATCAATGGTAAATAATCACCAAGAACATGGTATGATAATTTGAGGCCTCTGATAAGTTATGTTCTACAGACGGACATAGAGATAATTTCCAAATTTGACAGAAGGGGACAACATGTTCCCATTTTCAAACCCGTCTCTTGGCCCTTTTTGCTGGGATTGTCTGAATTCAATAAAAACAACCACTCTACTGCCTTTGCAGTTTGGGAATTGAGTCAAAGTACACTCAAATTTCACTGCTGTCATTTATCAACAATTGAAAGGATCATAAACAGTAAATAGGAGCATTCTTTTAGACTATCCAAGTGGTGCTGATGGTAAAGGGAGCATTGGATGGGCTCTTGGTACCATGGGATGACACAAGGTTTGGTAAATCACTTCACCACTTAGCAACAAGAGGCTGAAATGCACTTGTACAGCCATATCTAGAGATGAGAACGTATGAATCACATTGTCAAGTGGGATGGCAAAGTGTATAGTATGAAGATTGGGCTCAAACACTCAGAGTTGGCGCAGAGCGAGAAAAAAAAGCTCATGTATACCCAGCAAATTGAAGAGCTTTTAATTGGGTTTTGGAGTGCCCTCAAATCAGAAAAACAAACAGACAGAAGCAATAACACTCACTTCTTCCTAAGTACTGAGAGGATGCTTCCTGTGCCTTCATGGCCAATCAGCCAAGAGATGTAGTGGAGAGGCTTCACTCTGACGAAAATGAAAAGTAGAAACAAAAAACATTGATGCAATCCATCTACAATCAGGGGAAAAGCATGGTATCTTTTGGCTGATCTAATTCTATATTTATATGAAGAGGCGTCAATGCAAATCAAATACAGGCAAGGAAAAAAAACAAAACAAAAGAATTTGATGAAATTTCTCTCAAGTGAGGGGAGAGCATTGTGTGCCGTGGATCATCGTACTCTATATTTGTTGTATATGTTCTGCATGGCGCTCACCTGTAGTATTTCTCCTGAGGAGGAAGACCCCAGGTGATATTCAGAGCATGAACTTTCCCGACAGGGACAACTGTGAATGCAAACAGGTGGAGAAACACCGTCAAGCAGACACAAGGCCTGGAGAAGTAACACCTGACATCAACAGGAAAAGCAAATGAAACCACTGATTTTTTGATTCTGAAACGTATCAACCTGATTATTTCAGAGCTCTTTCCTCTTTCTGTTACATATATTTTAAATAAAATTGAATAAAGGCAGCCTATTGCGCATGCTCTTATTTTCGTATGCTAATATTAAACTCTGCCAATTACTCCCAACTATTCAGGCTTCTATAACACTCCATTTCGTGTCAGTGACAGAGGATAACCCCATTATGGCCATCAAAATTGCTTGTCTAAGAAAGTGGATAAAACTGAGCATCTGCAACAAGTCCCTGTACATAATAAAAATTATTTGTACAGTCTACTTATTTTCAGTTTTAACTATGTGAAAAACTACTCTAGTTGAGCCACGAATAAAAATATGGAGCTGGAAATGAGAACAACAAGTCCCCTTTAAAACTGCAATTTGAATCAGCTTGACAGCCTCGAGTAACTCGTCTCAGCTGACATATTACACATTTTGGTCTCCAGCGGCTGTTTTGAATACATCCAGATTCATTATAAATGTCTTATATGCATCATCACAGGGACTGAGTGAAAGCCGTTTTGGGATTAGTGTCACTTCAAGATGTGAAGTGAATTATTTCTTTTTTTGCTCACCAACTAGCCAGTTGGCTAATAAGCACAGGAGCAAAGGATTTCGCAGGATGTGTCCCGATCATGTCAGGGCTTCTACTGGCCCAAAATCTAGAAGGGAGTAATGGACCCAATGTGCTTGTTCTAAATAAATGGTCTGAAAATGGATATGCAATTTTAAATGAGACAGTATGTTTTTATTAATGATGGCAAACTACTCTGGAGACCCTTGGGCTACAAGTCATGGATCTCTGGAGGACCCCAAAGGTCCCACTTTGAGAACCATTACTTACATAACCTATTAGGCTTATTTATATGTGGGAACCTGTCCTTCACCAGATGTGCTTAGAGATATCCGGTAAGGTGTATCAGTACCTCTGTAGAGCTTGCTGAAAGCCGTTGTGTCAAAAGGATCCAGCATATCAGAGAAATCTGGCTTGGGCAAACCACTATAAACACAAAAACACTACCGTGAGGATTAACATCACTTAAACAGTGCCAAGACGTAATTAGAGCGACTTCAGCCCACCCTTGTGTTTTAAGTAACATAGAGAACAGTTAATGGAAAAGGTTTCAAGTATAAGATTGAGGATGGATGTCTCCAATTACTGTTTACACAATCGGGGAAGTAATAGCACATTATTTCTGTCAGGCAGAGCTATAAAATCCTTTCATTCATTTAAAGCTTGATGAAAATTAATTTAGTTCATCTAAAGAAGTTAAAGTCACTTCAGGCAATTTTATAAGCATAGATGTGAGCATGTGGAAATGTAATCCTTTAATTGAAATGAAAGCCTTAAAAACTGGAGGTTATGTGGTTTTTATGTGTGTAACAGTGACACTGATTCACTAAAAAAGGTTCTGCAATGACTCATAAAGCATACGGAAGCTCTGCAGCAAAAAAAAAAAACAAACATAAAAAAAAACACTAATTCAGCTCAGCTCCGCTTTAGGGAGAAGAGATCCCTTCCAGGTGCATAATTTTGAAGAAGAAGAAAAAAAAGCATCTGAGATGAAGAAAGCGGAGAAAGAGATGTGGTAAAAAGGCTTGACATTTACATTTGAGCAAAGGATATTGAGACTCAATCTATATAGCGCCAGCTTCTCATCACAGCAACTGAGAGCCTCTTCTTGAATACTCACTTGTTAGGCACCTTGCTGAAGATCTCTCTGACCCACTCCTCCAGAGTGTCCAGCTTCTCTAAAGGACGCAGTGAGTGAAGGAGGATAAATTAGAGTTTGAGTGTGTTTCAATTATTCTGGCTGAAAACAACCGAGATTTGGGAAGAAGTCAGTGCAGTAACGATAGATGTTAAAATGCCTGCTTTAAAAGAAACTATGTTACAGTGTAGCTTTACATGCTTTAATACAATGTTCAAATATAAATGAAAATTCACAACTTTCTGTGTCTCTAACTAAATAAGGTACAGAGTTGTTTTAGTTATTAATTATTGTTAATGCAAACACACCATAAGCCTACATTTAGAGCTTTTACATTACTGTATAATGAGATGTAGCTTTTGTATTTTGCATTGTAGCCTTTTTTACAAACATTTTAATGTATAGCATGAGTAATGTAATTGTGACAGCTTTTTCCTATGCATGTTTCAAATTACTAAATGGAAGTCAAACAAAATGACGCAAAGTTTTTTTTAAGACTACAGTAAATAATTTTAATTCAACAACAAAGGAGCAATTGTTTACAATGTTCTTCTTTATTCTTTATCCCTTCTTTTTGTGCCAAGTCAACAATCAGTTCACACTGTTGCCTCACAGCAAGATGGTTACTGGTTCGAATTTGCCGACCAGCTGGGGCCTTTCTGTGGTCTCTCCATGCTTCTATGAGTTCTCTCCGGGTACTCTGGCTTCCTCACACAGTCCAAAGACATGCTTGTTAACTGGCGATTCTAAATTGGTTGTAGGTCTGAATTTGAGCATCAATGGTCATCTGTCTCTCTGTGTTGGCCCTGCAACAGGCTGGCAACCTTGCCCTATGACAGCTAGGATGAGCACCAACTCCCCCGTGACTCTGAACCAGATAAGCAGTTAAGAAAATAGATGCATGGATGGACTCTTTAATGAAACATGATGTAAAAACCAGGTACGATTGTTTAGCTGGGCTTCAAAACAGATGTTTTCCCTTGCTGATATGGAAGCTCCTAAAAACAGCTTTTTCAGACAACACTGATCGCTATTAAGCAAAAATCCTATGGCCTATAGGTTGAAAAAGTTTAACCGCAGTCTCTAGTCAAATGCCTGAGGTCAATTTCACCTCTGAACACAACCAGAATGATTAGTCCAATGTAGTGACATCATAATGACCTAATGCACACAGGTGCACAAATACATTACTGCAGCAAGCAAGTCAAAGTGCTAGAGGTGATCAAAAAATGGAAGTGAGCGAAAAGAAAAAAAAAATATTATAAAACCTTGCAAGGAAAGGTGTCTTCAATCTTAAGCATTTTGATGCTTCATCATTTTCCAACAGAAATGATGGTTATAAATATTTCCGGTTGTTTTACTCCAATTAGCGATCTACTATAACACCTTTGCATCCCTCTACACTGGCAGACTTTTAGAAGACAGCACAAGAGGTGCAACAACAGTGAATTTTACTGAGGGCCAGTAATTGTTTCATGAGGATGGCATTTCTCAGCACCAAATGTCAACACTTCATCATTTTACTTTTATGCTGTAGTTAATTAGCTGAGTGATATTTTCTGTGAAACCAACAAAATGTATTAGATACTTTGTATGTGACTTTGTTTTGAGTAATACAGCAATTCGAGCTGATTCGGGAATGATTATCTACAGTTGGCTGAACATGGATGAAGTGGATCCTTATTAGAGATAATGATCGTCTGAATTTTTGATTAATCCACAGATTGCTTTTTCAATGAATCGGTTCGTTTGGTGTATGAAATTATTGAAACCAATTACATTTCTGTCAATCTACTAATCTTCTAGTTCTTGATGCATAATAAATGGGACCGATTTTCCTGACCTTTTGACTGCACAGCCAGAGTCATGTAGTGGGCAGAGTAGTATTTCTTCCAGAAGGCACGCAGCCGCTTATGCACATTGATCTTCATTCTTTTGGGCTCCTGCTTCAGTGTCTCTGCATTCCCTGGTATCGTGACAAGTTAACAATCAAGTGACAAACATAATACATGACAGAGAGATGGGCTAACACATGCAGGGATATCAGAAGGCAGGTAAATTGGTGCAGGTTTCAGCTCTCCTGTTTGTTATTGCTGAACATACCCCAAGGAGGCCCTGCGTGTATTATTTGTCCCAGCGGTTGTTTTTACTAACTCACCCCAGCAAAACTTGCCCATAGGGTGTCCAGGTTTGGCCAGACTGCCAAATAGCATCTCCTTCCTGTGGGAGTCAGATGGCTTAGCCAGCTGGTACTCTGATAGACAGACGGAGGAACACAGGAAAAGGTAAGATGCGAGAAAAAGACAAATGTCTATGACGATAAAAAGAGCTCTGCGCAGAAAACGCACTAAAACAATTTATAAGAGCCAATATTAATTTCTCAGAATGCAGGAGTGATGCACATAGGCACCAAGACCCACCACTATCAACAGCCTCCACCTCCCTGTCAATGGCATCCCGAATCATCAGGGGGCAGATGAAGAACTGTGCCCACCTGAGAACAACAGGACAAAGCAGTAAGAATCAGAGGCCATGTAACAGCCAGAAGGACCGAAAGACAGACAGAGCAGAGATCAGACATAAACAATCAGATCTAGATGGACACACATGACAAACAACATCCAATATATATCCAAGTGCACACCATGATCCACACTACATCTATTGGCCTCTGAGATCTGAATACGTGACATCCAGTTTTCACTATTCTTACTTCATATCACTTACTTTATACATCCACACTGTTTAGATCGAACTAAACCCCTAATTTAACTAAAACATGAAGCGACATCAGACATGCCAGTGGTTTAAATTTAACTTTAAAGTTTGAAGTTATTACTAAAAGAGGATTTAGGCATAATTGAAATTAAAACTGGCAGTGTCCAAAACCATTTCCTTCGTCTCTTACTTGGCACTATAATTACCAGTTAAGTGATTCACCTGTTCAGTTTATGAATTCAGCTTGCTAACCAAATTTGATATGGTTAACTGATAACTTTCCACGCCACCTTCTGATCACAATATGGTAATTTCTGGCAATATCTGGACACAATGGTTTAATGGCAGTCAAAACTGCA
Organism: Etia nguti; assembly: GCA_015106755.1. NCBI lineage: Eukaryota > Metazoa > Chordata > Actinopteri > Cichliformes > Cichlidae > Etia > Etia nguti. Next base: position 70,889 of record VUQG01045697.1, read on the forward strand.
ATAGTGAGATTTCAAAATCTAGAGTCCACAAACCCATGGATGATGTCTCGGTGGCTATGTCCACAAAGCAAAAAATGTTAGGACTGAAGAGTAAAAGAGAGCGCTAATAGGGAAAATGGTTGACACATGCACCACATTTTCACACTATAATCATCAGGTCTGCTAGAACTTTCATTTGGTAAATTATGTTTTAGCATGTTAAGTGCCTTACTGTTTGGATTAGACCATAGATTTTCCCTTATAGACTCTATGAGTCTTTGGTTTCAGCCTAGTTACTAATTGTTAATTGTTCTAACTTGTCTCCGTTGCTTCATATGAGTTTATATTCTCCTTTTTCTTGTTTCTGTCTTGTGTTTACCTGTAAATCATCATTACCTCATAAGGATGACTGCTCCAAAAAAAAAAAAAAGAAAAAGAAAAAAAAATAACAAACAAAAAAAAAAAAAAAAACTGATTAAT
>VUQG01045698.1:11909-26797 GCA_015106755.1 Etia nguti
TTTCCCCAAAACCCCCCCCCCCCCTCTCTCTTTCTCTCTCAGTCTTGATTGGATTGATTGTTTTTCTAATCCAGGGGAAATTACTTGCAAAAAGGGGTCACATAGTCATGGTGAAAATAGTGACAGAAGGCGTGAAGTGATGAGAGCTTTTCTGCTGAAAGACATAAAGACTGCACATACTGTAGGTTAATTCGACATACAGTACGTCTTGTCTCTACTTTCACCGATTAAATGCCTTAACAGACAAAGCGCAGTCAAACGATGGCTGATATTCAACTCTTTTTAAACAATTTTACTGATAATTTTGTGAAATGTCCTGTAGAAATGGACCAGAACTGCATTAATTACCTTAAGATCCCTGTATGTTTTGATAGCCATTGTCTTGGATCTCTCTGTGCTTATTTCATTATATAAAGCCCTCACATTAATCTTAAAACCAATATTGGTTATTTTTGACCATTTAGAGGCAGCACAGTGTTAGTTGTTACCATGCAAGTATTGTACCACATGACCAAGTCTTGGTCTTGGAAGTCTTGGTCATCAAGAATCCCCAAATCTTTCCTTTTACTCTAAAGTACTCGGGATGCTGAAAATGTCTTGTAAATATAAAAAGACAGCTTTAATTCCAAGGAGTTTAAACACAGAAGCAAAACAAGAAAGATATTAAATAAGTTACATACTGGAAAAAGCTTATAATGGAGAACTATCCCAAAGTACCAATGTAGTTCCTGAAATAGACAGGACCAAAAACTGGAGTTCCGGCCTGTTTCAATTTTCAATGCATTCCCCATAGACGCCCATGTTAACATTCTCAATCTTAGGGCACAAATAAATGTGTTTACATACCTAGAACATACTATTTTGCTCTTCGTAGCTAACATAACCTTTTATGACATATTGAAATAAAGTTTTGTTAAAACTGAGTAAGTTACATAATTTGATGCTTTCAGTGACTCGTGAAAATCGTTTTGCCTCTGAGGTGTCACGTGTTCAGACTCTGTGTTGAGCACATTTTGTTTTAACCATTTTTTGCTAGCCAAAGTAAGCATCCCAGATAGTAAACCTTAAATTACAGACCACCTCTTGTCTAAGTATGGTAGACAAAAATTACAGCAACATGGCCGATTGTCCATACCTGAAACCCTAAAACTGTAGACCGGAAGCTAAAGGAGTAGCGTAACTTCCTTCTTTTATATACAGTCTATGGTTTGGCTTGATTAAATGATACTGAATGACTTTCACACAGTCAATTAAAGAAAAATGTCTTTAAAATGCAGTTTGCACTGGTTGCTGCTCTGTGTGGAGTTTGGATGTGAACGTGAGTATGTCCGTCTCTATATGTTAGCCCTGAAATAGACTGGCGGTCGATCCAGGGTGTACCCCACCCCAACTCCAGCCCCTTTGCAACCCTGAGCCAGATCATTGCAAGAAAATTAGTTTTTCTAACATTACATCGACCGTTTAATTCTCAAATATTATCTATTTGTTACAATAGCATCATCAAGAGGACGTGCCGAGGATGCTGAAGGGAACATGAATCAGTTAATCAGATTGAAGAAGAAGCCCGTTAAAGCTCCAGTGTGAGCTTTAAATAATCAAGCATATTGAAAGTATCTCAGAATGTTTTCCTTCCTCGTAAATAGTCTGAAATGATGGATCTGCACGCTCAGTTGTTCGGGATAAGTCGAACAAACAAATTAAAACTTGGGCGCCCCTTATGCATGCATGAAGTATCAGATAGATAATGCAGGATTAAATGTATGTGGTGGAGTATTACAAGAGCATGATACAAGAGCGGAAAATCCATACATTTGTTTACCTCCCTATACGACGCAGATCTGGCAGAGCTTCAACATTTGTTTATTTTCAACAATATCTGAGAGCCTGTAAGTGAATCCCTACATATGAGACACATATTGTGCAACGCTGCGAGTAAAGGCTAAACATCCTGAAAGAGAAATTACTGTAACTTTGTTTTTTTTCTCTCTCGCTCCCCCCCCCCCCCCTTTTTGGCTCCTGCAGGCATTTCCAGCTTCATTAAGAAGCTCCTCTCCTTCTTCCAGGAGAGGAAAGTTGAAGGGAAAGGCAAAAAAAAGTGCAAGAGAAAGTATAAAGAGTAAGGCAAGAAAGTAAGAGAAAAAAAATGTCTTGTGAACCATTGTTTGGCTCTTTATGCAAAAACCTCCTTTGTGTTTCAAACTCTTGATCCCCCATAGGCAAAGGAGAGGGGTGTATTGATCTGTGCTGAAAGGAGACAGCTCTTTCATCACGCTTCCTTCTCACCTTAGACGGCTTTGAGGGGGCTCCTTCAGGATCGCAGCACCCTCGTCTGGCTACTGGCCAGAGATTAGGGTGGCGATAACCTACCCAACCCTAATAGGTAGCGAACGAAAGCAGAGGCTGTCTAATTAGCGCTGATCAAAGTGGAGGACTTTATCCCCAAAACAAACCTGCACATTTGAATGTGCTTAGGAGACGGGGAGTGAAAAGGGTAGAGGAGGTGGAGGTGGAAAGAGGAAGGGAGAAGTTAGAGGTTTTGAACTTCTTGGAGATGTGGTGCTTTTTTTCCCCCTCTTTTTATAATGATGATATGCATGACCTCGCCTCTTGAACATTTCTTCTTATCTACTATATCTGCATGCAAATATGTAAGCACTGAGAGGGCTGTGAGAGCAGGACACAGAGGTTACTCCAGAGTGGGAATGCTTGCCTCAGATTTCTACCTGCCTGCACAAATAAAACTGAGTGTGGTTTTCAGTGAAGATAGCACTCCTTTTTAATGCTTACATGACTGTATTTCTATGAATTTGTGTGGTCTTTTTTTGGGGTTCAGTGCAGCAGCATGAAAAGAAACGAATGTATGCTATTCAACCCAGAGTCACAGTTAACTTTGTTCACATGCAGCGATGGTGATTTTGCTAGGAAATGTCAGTGGATAATCACAATACTTGCCAAGTTATTAGCTATATGTCTGGATTGTTTTTAGCACTTTTTATGTGTTTTAAAATGACTACAAGGAATGGTGGGTATTCCAGACAAACGTAAACATATGATGTAAGTTTCATGGATGAGGGAGGTTCTGCCAACAGTCTTCAAAGTAAAAAATTGGTTTAGTTACTCTCGCTAATTTTGCCCTTTACAATAACTTTAGAGGAGGGGAGCCTTTTTATATCATAACTGGTTATGTAAAGATGTGCATTTTGTTTTGACACTGATAGCAAAAATTATCCCATCTAGTATCAAAATGACGTATACAAACACCTTGCAAACCAAGCTAGCTAGCTAGCCAATGCTAGCTTTAGCTGCTAACACTAACTCTAACCAGCTATACCATTTTGTTTGAATATAGGGATGTATAGTTTTCAAAACTAATGGCTGACCATCAGTCTGGCTAAGTCTATCTTTTATATGATGTACATGAATTTATCCTGTGAGATTAGCACCTCTAAAATATAAAAATCTCCAGTCTGTAGACACCAGACATATATAGAACTGAATCTTGAGCCACTGCTCATTTCTTTAAATTTTCTTGTAAGCAGCCAGACTTTCTTGTACTTTTTGAAACTAGTCTTGAGCAATGCTTCTTCAGGCTTTTTAACTCATTTTCAGTCCGGTCTTTGTACGTCACCATTTTCAGAAGAATGGAATAATTCAAGCGTAAAAAAACACACCCAACTCAAGGAATGAACCAGCATTTTATCTACACATAACAGACAAGCTAACATGAACCAATTTTAAATTCTGTCTTTAGGCACTCTGTTACTAGCAGCCTGTCACAAAAACAAATAATTTGCTTCCATTTCTTTAGCTGAATCTAGGGAAGTGTCAAAGACAGTTTGACAGACATAAAATAGTATTTTTGCATCAACAAGGTGATTTCAAAAGAGCAACTGGTCAAAAACTTTGCATATCTAAACGTTGTGTGGAGTGTGTCTTCAAAAAATTTGAGGAAACTGGATAAGTGGAGGACAAAAGACGAAGTGCCCGGCCTAAAAAACTATTTATAGCAGATGAACAGGCTGAGGTAGCTGTTCTGTTTCCCTCCCAAAAGATAAACTGTTAACTCTCTGAAAACTGCCTTGACTACTTTTTCTCTCCTTCTTTCCATCACTGGTCATCACACTTTGCATGTGATGGCCTACATAGGCGGATGTTTTTCAAAATACTGGAACCCACAAACTCTCAGCATTTTCAAACCAGAATATACTGCAATAAGAAGTACAATTTCCAGAGGACTAGGTCACAAATGAAAAACAACAACTTTAAGTGTCTTTACCACAACCACCCAGAAGAATCTCTGTGACTCCTGTCATATAGTTTCCAAGTGTGAGGAACTCTCCTGCAGGGATGAGCAGTATTTTTGGCCAAAAAATATTCCTGAATTTTATGTTGCTGTTGGTTTTGGGTGCGGTCTAAAACATCCATCAAAACCCTCTCACCGCATATGCTTCACATCATCTTCACACTGTAATCGAAGCACTCCCATTCATTATTTTTTCCAATCGTTCATTTAGGTCTTACCTTCATTTTTTATTTTTTTTCCACTCATCTTTTGAAGGCAACATCTGTCCCGAAAATCAAAGTCTTTCCTAATGGCTTCTTTTGAGACCTGGTGGAGTTCTAACCACAATGAAGTCATAATGTTGGGGCTTCAAAAAGCCGAATCTGACGCCTGACTGACTGCACTCTGAGATAAGGATCACACTAAAGGTTTTCTGCGGCAAAACCTCATATGTGAAAGCAATTAGGGTGATTGCAAAGAGGAAGGAGAAAAGTGCAAATGTGTCACAGCTCAAGACATCAGAAGTGTCTCGCTTTTCATGGCGGAAACTGTTTAAGGAGACCAGACATGGAGGTATGAACCTTATGATGGGTGTTGCAGACGGAGAGAAATATCACGTGCGGTGACTTCCAGCCACTTTCTGACGGGGATAAATTTGCCTTCTATCTCGTGTCACTTCGTAGCTCTCTAACTCAGATGCTGCGTCTTGTTCTCTGTGGTTTTCTGTCCCGCTAGAATTTGTTTCTTTCACCATCCACCCATTCATGAGATCATCAGGTCTTCTCCAGTCGAGAATTCACCGTTTCCTTCATTAGGTGGCGTTTCGAGGAGGGCAGAAGCCCGGCGCTGCTGATGAGGAGACCGTGGCAAATGTGCTGAACCTCATCCCATTTCCCGTCAGACGTCCGCCAGACTGTTTGATGCAAATGTACAAATTGCCACGACTGTGAATGTATTTGAAATTTGATCACATTTCATACCCGCGCACTCAGCCTCTGCCCTGGGAACTTCACACAGCATCAAAAAAACATACGACGCCCTGAGTTTACTCCTAATGAATTCCTGATAAAAGAAAGTTTATTTTTCCATATTTATTTATTTTTTTTTTACTTTTTGTATTAAATTCACACATTTCCAAGCATTCAAGGCCACCGAGATATATACGCCGTGTCCTAATCTAAATGGAGGGAGCAAATTTGGCAGTCCGGTTTTGCATACATTTCACCCAAAATATTAGATGCAAGTGTTTGGCCTCACAGCTCCTAAAAGTTCTGAAACTACATGAACACACAGAGTTTCCCTCCTGCTCTCATTTCTATTTGAACCGCCTCTCTGCTCTGTATTTAAGATCCCCGTCTACCTGTGATCCTCGACATGTGTGAGCCCCCTGTCCTCTGGCATTAAGCATATGCTCCAAACATATGTTCCACGCAACATATGCTCTGCTAAAGCTGCCGTTAGCTTCTGCTTTGTGCCAATATACAATCCTGGAATTTCTAAATGGAATTCAGCATCCAGGAAATAATCAGCACCTTTCTGAGAAATTTGCACTATCTGCGATTTAGGGTCGTATTAAAGAAAAATGAGGAATTTCACACCACGTGAGGCAAAATAGTATCCAGGAAAGTCAAATGAGGTACATTATGTGTATGTCTGAGTGTGTGTGTGCAGCCAACACACAGGGTGGATTATTACCCATTGCCTCCGTGCATTAAGCTTCTCCTCATCCAATGCCAAAGGCCTGACCCAAATATGGCTGAAAGACAACATGTGACCTGCTTAGCGTATTACTCCCGGCGGCGCTTGCTCCAGGCTGTGGTGGCGATGGTCCGGTGCATGTGTGGGGGGTGGGTTTGTGGCGGTGTACAGGGAAGGTGGGAGTAGGGATGATGGTGGTGGTGGTGGTGGTGGTGGGGGTTCAGTCTATTAGTGGGAGAAAGCACAGATGCCGGCAGATGGCTAGCATATTGTCCAGAGCTGACCCAGGCGCTGAATAATTAGTGGAAAGTTCAGTGCTCTCAGGTCTGCAGACTGACTTCACCTCCAGTCTGCTGGAAACAGATGAGAAATTTGCAGAATTAGTGGTGAGATGAAACAAAACTGCACATTTGTAAGTAAATGTGCGAAAAGAATAAGACTGGGCATTTCATTGTTGGATGTTTTTTTTTAATAATAATGCTTTATGAAAGGAGTTTAAACAGCAGGCTTGCAGTGCTGGAGGTTCATATCCAGGTTTAATATTATTTTTTGGGGTTTATGAAACTGTCATTGTGCTTCTGCACATCGCTGGTCTCACTGATTTTAGTAATTTCATGCTGCTGGAGATATACCGGTCGCTCCTGTTGAATAACAAGCTTGTAAGGAATTGAAAAAAAAAAAAAAAAATACCCTTCTTTTCTTATCACACCCTTTTTGTAATTAAGCATGGTTTTGAACTGGTTAATTTCCAGCACAGCTGAAGCAAAGTCTCCTTCTTTTGTTAAAGGAATCAAAGTTGAAGGTTATTTCAGTCTCCAAAGGCAAAATTGCTGCTGTAATCAAGTGCAAAGCCATCAATAGACAAACAAGCGCACTCAGAGAATCAACTCCCCCTGAAGGGCAAGGGTCATACTAAAAATGTGATATTTATGTTGTTTTTATTGCAATATGATGACGTCAGCCTGTTATGGTGTCATTGTGATGTCATACAGCGTCGTATTGAAAAAACAAAAGGTGTGTTGTACAGCTCTCTTCATGCCCTTTCACATGATATGTTACTCAATATGGTTTCTTGATACTTTCTTTCAAGGTCGACTTTGATCTTGGGTGCTAGTGGTGAAATTCAAAGTCAAATGCTTAGCCAAGCTAGGTACTCACGTCCACCAAGACCTAGTATATTATTGTGAAGTTTAAAAAAGATCCATAAAAAATTGTGGGTAATATAAAGTATCTACTGAGCGAATGGATGGATGGATGGATAAAAGTTTTACTTATTTTCACATCCGATGTGATCTTGACCCAATTTTCACCATTAATAAAAATCTACATACAAACTCAATACTGACCAAAAGTCATGATCCACCCCATAGTTCTTCATATTTTGCTATGAAAATTCAAAGTTCAAACATACACATAAATACAGTATATAAGGCAAAAAAAAACAGAGTTTGTGCTATTCTAATGAGCTTAGAGTCAATATCTGGTGTGACCGGCTTTATTCTTCAGCACAGCCTGAATAGTTCTCTAGGAGTTTTGAAGGTTGTTTTCCCAAACCATAGAAAGGACGCTGGGATCATCCACCCCTGTTGTATTCAGTGGGCATCCACACCTTTTATTTTGCCTTATTTTTTATTTATTTATTTATTTACAATGTATCAAACTGTTTATTTGGCCACTGTTAATATCCCCACTACCTCTCTGATGGACTTGACAGCCTGTTTTACCTGCATTAAGAGAGAGTGCGTATTATCTCCAGACCTTTTTACCAGCCGAGAAAATGAAGTAATTATGAATTAATTACACTGTTCACAAAACAGCTTTACACTGGATCTATATACAGTGGATTAAAGTGGCTTGTATTTTCTTAGCTATCAGTGCAATACACTGAGATCAGGATCTGTTATTCAAGAGAGACCTGTGTACAAAAAAACATATGTATCAATCCAACACATAACACAAAGACTCATACGTGTTCATAAATTTTAAAATGCATATGCAAGACTGAATGCTGATACATAAATATAATGTTTTATTTGTAGAACATGAGAAGAGAGAAAGAGGATTTTAATTGTTAGTATCATGTTTAAATGGAAAAAGGGCGCAGAGGTAATTGAGTAATTTTTGAAATAGCAAATAAACCCGTCTTCTAGTTCACTGATACAATGATGAGTTAGAAAAAAATCACCTGAAATCAAACCGAATGTACTGTGATACACAAAAAAGCCAAAATAACAAAGAAAAATGTCAATATAAACAAATACATGGATATAACTGCAAATAATAAACCACGGGAGCAGATAAACTCCCCAGTAATACTGACTGCCTCAGTATTACTTCTTAAAACAACCTCAACTCCTTAAAAAAATGGATGAAACAAGTCGATTTTTATTGGAAACATGCTGAAATTTTCTTCCAGTGTCAGTTATTTTTCTCTCGGTTTACTATAAAAAGGTTTCAGAACTTATTGATAGACAGAAATGGGCAAATAAGAGCAGAACTGCAGTTATGAGAGCTTTCATCTAGGAGCAGTAATGCGGCGCTTGCTGCAGAGGTATAAGCTTATGAGGTGTACATTAAATCCACCCCTAATGGCCGCGAAACAGCAGCTCTGAAGCGCTCGGTGATTACAGATATGTGTTTCTAAAAACGCGCAGGCCTTCTTATGAAAATCTGAATTGTTTCCGTGATTCTGCAGCACAAGTCGATTAAAGTATGACTCTGTACCTTTGTGTCACCCCTGAGTGTCTGAACCCGGGCTGTTTGTGAAACTACCCTCCGTCCTGTGCTCCACCCCGTCCCTCCCCGATCCACAAACATGCACATGGATGCAAATGTGTCTTTTGGCTATGAAAAAGCTGTCTGTACTCATTTGTAGACTCGGGCCGGGGGATAAATCAGATCACGGTGATGGCGTCTGCCTCGCTCGCCCCCCCCTCCCTTTTCCTCCACCCTCCCCGACTCGTGGCTGCGGGCCTAGCCGGGGCTCAGGTAGCCCTGGAGGGGGCCTCGTTCAGTCAGCAGGCTGCAGATGCTGCTCTCAATCGAGCTCTGTGTCCCCCAAACGTCCCCCAAACGTCCCCAGCGCCAGAAGACCAAACACATTACAGTCGGAGTGACATTAAAACCAACAGAGAGGAATATAAACCCCTGAACTCACCATGCAGCCAGTCACATGACTCCATTGCTGGAAATATGAGTAAATACAGCTCTATTATTTCTTCGCCCGGCAGCAGACACTGAGAAATGTATTGTTTGCGTTGCTGTAATACAGATCCGGACCCCATTGATGTCTCGTCGGCGGAATTTATTCATCGGCGCACAATTGATATGGATTGCGAGTCGACCTGCAACAGTCTGCAGACATTAATGTAAACAAGGTTGATGTCTGCCGAGGCGCAGTTATCAGCGGGTTCAAAGCGGCACACGGCGGCTACAATAACACACAAAACAAGCCCGTGGCCCGACGGCGGATGAATATACATCAACTCGTAGCGGCGCTCCCCTTTTGAAAGGCCAGAATTCATTTCATGCTAATGATAATGACAATAATTCACAATGGACACGAGAGAAGGCCTCGCAAAACAACTGTGTTCCTCTCTTAATATGATCAGTCGTGATGATTTTCTCCACGATAATGATTCATCAAACGATTCGGCAGCGGTCACAAAAGGGCTCGAGTCATTAATAAAAGAACAGAGTCAAAGCACCTTGGGGATCTTTTATTTTTTTTTCCTCGCTCACTCCCCCCGCACTTCTCCCTCTGCCGGCGTTCGGACCTACTTATCATTAAAGCAACTTAAAAGTGACTGCTACATCTGAATGAAATCTCATTGTTGGATTTCAAGATGTGAATAAAATTCCATTTCAAATTAGGCTCCATTAGCATCACTGAGAGTCGCGAGATTCGGGTGACCTTTTCGGTTCCTTCGAAGTTTCTCTCTCCCCTCGCTCGCAGAGGTGACGGGAAGGTCTGCTCTCTTTTTCTTTTTTTTTTTTCATTCTTCCGTCATTTGGATTCAGGGCAGCGATGAAACTCAAAGTAGAGATTTGACTCCGGAAAGGTGACATCGGTTTTTGTGTTTGTTCTGTCATATCCTTGTTTTCCTGACTTCCTTCTTTCTTTTCTTGGAATTGGGTTTTTAGTTAAATCACAATGTGGCTGTGCATAAAACGAGTGTACCAGAGATTTGGTACTCTTTCAAAAGTAAACATGGGGAGGGCCTCTCTGTGGAGGACTGTGTGTGGCAAATGCTTCCACAACTTTATAAAAACGTTAGCATAAAATTGCAAAGAATTTGGGGATTTCATCATTTCCTAATAACATAACAACATAATGTCATTAGATATGTTATTAGATCTAGAGAATTTGGAGAAAACCAGACTGTAAACCAATACAGAATGGCCGTGACATCCAGGTCCCGCATTAGCAGCAAGCACTGCAGTGAAAATCACTGAACTGTTGTTCATTGCTGAATCCAGAGATGTTGAGCAGATATGGAAAAATAGGTCCATAAACCTGGCCTTATTCACACAGGTCAAGAGATTTTTCGGTAACTGCTGGTTACTAGTGAAAATTGTGTATTCCCCTAGCAGTTGCCTAGTAGTTGCTGTAGGTTGCTTACTGTTGCTAGGTGAATTTGGTTGCTAAGACGTTTACCCTGCCGCATCATAAACCGTGTGATTGCTTTGTTCGCTAGCAGAGCATGTACTTTGCAGACAAGTCCATGTTTTCCAGGCAAACCCTTCGCTAAGCAGTAATCAAACTATTAAAAGTGGAGCACAAACAGAAAAGGAGAACTTCCGCTTTTCACTACAGCTCAGAAAGTAAATGGTCAGTCTGTGCAGACAAGTCGATGTCTCCTGTGCAAACTCGGGGCGACTGCTTCAATCTGCTTGCAACCAAAGCAATCGCAAGGACTGATTTCACAAGCAAGATATAGTCCAGCAACCTCCTTTGGCCAGATTTCAACTGGCTAGCAACCTCCAGCAACCACTCAATGGCTGGTTTGCCAACTGGTCTCTAGGCCTGTGTGATTGAGGCCTGAGATGAAACGAAGAGAAATACAAACTATTCTGTGGTCTGATTTTAAATTCTTTCCAGAAATAACGTAAACCATGTCCCCCAGGATCTAGATTGGTATCAGCACCTATGGCTTATACCACGGGTAACGTGCTTATCTGTGAACGCACGAATAATGCTGCCATTTAGGTATAGACTTCTCCCAAGAAGGATTTGCTTATTTCAGCTAGACAATGCCCTCTTTCTGCATATATTCCTGTAGCATGTCTCTATGATAAAAGTGTGCTAAACTCTACAAAGTATTAGAGTGCCATGTGTTTTGTCCCATCTTCCTTCTCTCACCCCAATCAGTCCAGCAGAACCAGGCTCACCCCTCCCTGAGCCTGGTTCTGCTGGCGGTTTCTTCCTGTTAAAACTGAGTTTTTCCTTCCCACTGTCGCCAAAGTGCTTGGTCATAGGGGGGTCATATGATTGTTAAGTTTCTCTCTGTATATATTTTTGTAGGTCCTTTAGGTGACTATTGTTGTGATATGGCGCTGTTTAAATAAAATTGAACTGAATTGAATTAAACTGGCCTGTGTTCAGTCTTTCATCCATTTAAGACTTCCATGTTTATGCATTAGGAAATGAAAAACATGTCAAGCCCTGACCCCTGAGAAGACAGTGTTGCTAAAAGAACAGCTGAAAAGCTCCAGTTGCAAAACAATGTTGTCATTATCAAATTAATAATGAGCACCTGTCTAAACAAGAACTCTGTAAAGGCTTGTCATGTCTGTACTATTTTCTTTAAAAATGTATGTACATATGACACATTTTACACACTGTCCCAACTTTTGGAAATGTGTTTGACTGTAGGACATTTAAATTAGCCTCCCCCATCTACAGCTAATGGTAAGTCCACCTCATTTTTTTCTCTCAATTTGGAAAACCCAACTCGAAAAGCATTTAACAGAAAATCTGTAATGCTAACATGTCTGAGAGTTATATCTGCTAGTTTTTAAAAACAGGCCTATTTGGCATAAAACAGATCCTAACTGTAACAAGCAGCTGGTCCTCTTGTAGATGCTAGGAGGTCTGTATTTAGCTTAAAATATAAAACAAAGGTGAGTATGTGAAGATTATTTAACCAGAAGATTTAGTTGTTGCTGCTTCATTGACAGGAACAGATTGAACCACTGGACTTAAGTGGAAATGCACTGACTAAACTTGAAGGGAAAAACTAGTTTTGAGGAGAGAAAAATGATAAAAGGGGAGAGAGGAAACAGAAGAAGTGGAAGGAAGAGAGAGGGAAGTGGGGATTGACAGATAAAGAACTGCAGCAGTTCAAAGGTCAGACCAATAAACAAACAACGCATCGATTTCCTGCCGCTCTCTACCATTCCTGGGGAAACCCCTTTGCCTCCACCATCTGGTTACTCTCATCTCCACTTATGTTAAAGAGGGAAAGCCCATCCTCCCCCCTCCTCCAACTCTCCTCGACTCCCTCCTCCCTAGTTAATAGCATCCCTTGGACATCTCCTGGGGACGGTGCATCAGAGGTGAACCACTACCAGAGATTGGTAATCATTTTATTAGAGGAAGTAGGAGCCATGCTTCTACTCGGAGAGCAGGATAAATGGTGGAGCCTGCGGATCCGATGCTCTCAGGCTGTTTATATGATGGACATAAACAGCAAAGCAAAGCACTGATCTCTTTTTACATCACCCTGCATCCTTTAACGGCCCTACAGAATTATTATTTGCACTTATAAAAGGAGAAACTCACTTTAAAACGCTGCTGTAAAACGCCTTCTTGTGATTTATGGCCCCGGTTGAGATTATCTGTGAATAACAGGTCAGACATGGACAATATGATGCCATGGCCAAATGTGCTAACCCTGACATACTGATCGGGTCAAATTTAACCCATTTTGACAGCTGCAAAACTATAATTTTTTCAGGTTTCATTATGAAGACTTTTCCTAAAGTGACCCAAAATAAAGAAAAATGAAATCTCTGTAGGCATAGAAAGGTTGAGAATAAAACACTGTTCCGGGACTTTAAATAAATGTTGAAAGAGTGGTATCTGCTTCTGTATAGATAAAATAAAACATCCACAAACAAATATATTGAAAGAGGACTCATAACAGCTAACAGGACTGGATGCCTGAATCTAAAGGTATACACTCTGCCACATTTGTTGACCTGAATGAATAATATAAGGGGCTCATGTGGACTGCCAACCTAGTCTCACAGCAATTCTATTCAGCTAAATTTTATTGTAGAGCACCAAATCACAACAACAGTCACCTAAAGGAGATTTATACTGTAAAGCAGAGAACCTGCAATAATACAGAGAAAACCCCAAGAATCAAACAACCCCCTTTAAGCAAGCACTTAGTGACAGTGGGAAAGAAAAACTCCCTTTTAACAGGAAGAAACATAGGAAGACCAGTTGGGGTGAAGACATGGCACTCTAATACTTTGTAGAGTTTAGAAGTCTTTTATTATAGAGACAGTAACATATGCAGAAAGTGGGCAGGTGAATATATATGTATAAATATACAGTGGGATGCAAAGGTTTGGGCAACCTTGTTAACAGTCATTATTTTCCTGTATAAATCATTGGCTGTTACAATAAAAAATGTCAGTTAAATATATCATATAGGAGACACACACAGTGGTAGGGATTTACAGAAAGTGTGCAATAATTGTTTAAACAAAATCAGGCAGGTGCATAAATTTGGGCACTGTTTCCATTTTATTGATTCCAAAACCTGTAGAACTAATTATTGGAACTTAAATTGGGTTGGTAAGCTCAGTGACCCCTGACCTACATACATAGTATTTAAGGGGGTCAATTGTAAGTGTCCCTCATCTTTGAATTTTCTCCAAAGAGTAGCAACATGGGGGTCTCAAAACAACTCTCAAATGACCTGAAGACAAAGATTGTCCACCATCATGGTTTAGGGGAAGGATACAGAAAGCTGTCTCAGATTTAAGCTGTGTGTTTCCACAGTTAGGAACATATTGAGAAAATGGAAGACCACAGGCTCAGTTCAAGTTAAGGCTCAGACTAAGTAGCAGACCAAGAAAAATCTTGGATAGACAGAAGCGACGAATGGTGAGAACAGTCAGAGACAACCCACAGACCAGCACCAAAGACCTACAACATCATCTTGCAGCAGATGGAGTCACTGTGCATCGTTCTACCATTCGGCGCACTTTACACAAGGAGATGCTGTATGCGAGAGTGATGCAGAGGAAGCCTTTTCTCCACCCACAGCACAAACAGAGCTGCTTGAGGTATGCTAAGGCACATTTGGACAAGCCAGCTTCATTCTGGAATAAGGTGCTGTGGACTGATGAAATGAAAATTGAGTTATTTGGGCATAACAAGGGGCGTTATGCATGGAGGGAAAAGAACACAGCATTCCAAGAAAAACACCTGCTACCTACAGTAAAATATGGTGGTGGTTCCATCATGCTGTGGGGCTGTGTGGCCAGTGCAGGGACTGGGAATCTTGTCAAAGTTGAGGGACACATGGATTCCACTCAGTATCAGCAGATTCTGGAGACCAATGTCCAGGAATCAGTGACAAAGCTGAAGCTGCGCCGGGGCTGGATCTTTCAACAAGACAACGACCCGAAACACTGCTCAAAATCCACTAAGGCATTCATGCAGAGGAACAAGTACAACGTTCTGGAATGGCCATCTCAGTCCCCAGACCTGAATATTATTGAAAACCTGTGGTGTGAGTTAAAGAGAGCTGTCCATGCTCGGAAGCCATCAAACCTGAATGAACTAGAGATGTTTTGTAAAGAGGAATGGTCCAAAATACCTTCAACCACAATCCAGACTCTCATTGGAAGCTACAGGAAGCGTTTAGAGGCTGTTATTTCTGCAAAA
>VUQG01045701.1:4101-35460 GCA_015106755.1 Etia nguti
CCAACCCAAAAAAGTGGGCAGGTGTACAGAGCGAGGTACAGTATCTGGGGTTCCACTTGGGAGGCAGGCATGTGCACCTGCAAATGGAAAAAACAGCAGCCATCACATTCTACCAGTGCCCCAAGACCAACAAAGAGGTGAGGTGGTTCTTGGGGTGATTTTGCAGATGTTTGTCAGAATTATGGCAGCTGTTTTAAAAATTATATTTACATATATGACTTTTATATATATATGTATATATATAAAATATTTAAGTCCAATAAACCATCAAAAAGGTAGAAAAAACTTTTTTTTTCACATACTTTTCTTGAGCTACATAGCTCAAAATTTTAAATAAAGAAAAGTTGCACAAAGTCCTTTCAAACTATGTAAAATTTATATTGAGTTTTTTCATAAATTCATTTCTGAGATACAATAATTTTTATAAACTATAGTAAAAACAAAAATCAATAAAATCCATATTGTGCACAATTTAACAACATGACAACAAAAAGACAACATCAAAATGAATTATTTACAATAGTGCAATCAAACCTCTAAGTGTCAGAGGAACTTATATAAAGAAAGGCACAGTCAAATATTACTGTTCAGTAGCCCTAGTGGAGCAAAAACAATACAAATAAATTCATATTTTTGCACAATTTGGCAACATGACAATAAAAAAACATCAAAAAAACAATTTACAATAGTGCAGTCAAAGTTCTAAGTGTCACAGTAACCTTTAGACAGAAAGAATTAGTCAAATATTATTCTTCAGTAGCAGTGGTGGAAGTGTGATAGGCCCTGTGACAGTTCCTGCCCAAAAGCACAGAGCCCCTTTGCATGCCCCACATTACAAGGGTGTGCACTTCCCAAACAGCTTGCACTTCCTGCACCCCTTTGTGGCTTTGTTTTGACCAGATGCCCCTTCAACAATGGCAACTGGGATGTGTTGGTAGCTCTTCGGGGCTGGTTCTGAAGACACCCCACAGAGCTCAGCGATCAATTGGTCCTGGAAATCCTGGTGCATCATTGGCTGCTGCTCCAGTCTGCCACAGCTCCTTGCTGACCAAATATCTGTTTGTTACAGCACTGCCTATAAAGTGATGCAGCACTGTCACATACCACTTCCTGCTCTTTCTCCATGAAGAATAGGAGCCAATCAGCTGCTCTGACAGGTCAACTCCTCCCATAAAGCGGTTGTAGTCTTTTACAGCTGATGGCACTGGCACCTCAAATGCTCTGTGCTGTCCTTCAACCTTGCACATCCTTTTTCCTGGGGTGTCCCTGGCTCCACGGGGAATAGTGAGGGAAATTCCACACACGCTCTTCTTCTGCCACACCTGACAACACACTCCTCTTCACTCCTCCCCACACTTGTAATACACACCTACGCTCAGGTAGTCTAGGGACACAAAACACGGATGGAACCAGGGAATCGAGGTACGGAGACAGACGAGAGAATCAACACCAGGAAAGCCACGAAGGAAACACTGGAGATAATTTAAGGCAGGGCAACACTAATGATAACGTTCATTTAACGTTCCAGCATGAGAAACACTGAGCCACCGTCTTAAATGGTAGCCAGGAGAGCAGGGCCGTGCAGAGATGTTTAAAGGGGCGGGTGCTCAAAGTTAAAAAGGGGCACATAGAACCAGGCTGAAGAATGACAACCCACATTCTTTAAGAATCTAATATGGAATCACATAATACTATATCACTGTCATCAGATGGGAACAATGCAAAGCAAATGTAGCCAATGTTTAACCTGATGGGTACAATGTTGCTGTTGAGGGGTTTCTGCTGCTCCTGCTGCTGATAGTGCTGGAGGGCAGGGCTGTGTTGATCTGAGACTGTAGACATTAAAAAGTCCATAGGAGAGATGGTAGCTAATTAAACAAGTGTTATGAGATAATAACAAAATGCAAAGATTGGTGACAGCGCTTGGAACCACAAGGCAACAAAACACTGTGCTCTTTTTATTCCAGCTGCTGAGGGATCCACTGCCTTTAGCAGGCTCACACAGGTCCTTATGTCACTGTTTCCTCCTCATGTCCTTACAGGATATGTCTGGACAATGTTATATCATGAGTAATAATCTAAAAAAAAAATCTGTATACATAAAATACGCACACACACACACACACACACACATACACATTCATGTATATAGCCTACTATGGCCACAAGTTTGCATCATGGTGTTGATCAAGAATCCTTCCCTTCTTGTTTATCCCTAGTGCTATAAAGTAATTGAAATTAAAAAAATAAGTAATAATTATAAAAGAAAGTATTTATGATGATTCAGTTTGTTTGACTATCCACCCTGTGCAGGCAGAAAGCTTATTAAATATTTAAACTGTAGAGATACAATAATGTTGCTGCTGTAAAATCAGCATTTTTACATATTTGAAATATAAATCTAATATAATCTGTTTTTAATGTATTTTCTTTAAAACAGTGTTTTTTCATAATATCGTAATTATAATCATCCATAATTATGTGGACATGCATACTAGATCATTTTAAGTGAAATATAAGTCCTCCAGAAAGGCAGGAAAGTCCTGTAACTTACTTTAAAACTAAATATGTTCAATAAACGGTGCACAGAGCTACAGACCCATGACAGCCTTACCCAGTTAGCTAGCAGCTATGACCAGCACTACTTGGGCAGTTAATAAAAGGACAGATGATGTTTGTTTCAATTCGTCAGTTGCCACAAGACAACTTACCAACGTGTCCATAATAACCTAATACTGCTGTGTACTGTAGACTATAGAGTACGCTGTGCATCTACTTACTGGTTTTTGTTGCATCAGTCTGTGTCTCTGAGTTAACTTGTGTTTTTCCTACAGCTCCGCACTGCTCAGACTGCAAAAAATGCGCGTGCTCTTTGCGAGCTCGTTCCCGGTTCACCAGCGCACTCTGCCGTCAAGGGCGAGCATGGTAGTCATGTGACTGATGCAAGCCAGATCCTTTTATTTAGCAAAACTGTGATTAATAGTTAAATATTATTGTTGAGGGGCACAGGCAGGACTCCACACGCACACACACATAAAAAAATAAATAAATAAAAATAAATACATAAATAAAAATTTGCCTCAAGAAAAGGGCACTTGGCGCACTCATCAGGAAAGGTGAGCAATCGCTTGCAGGTGTGTTGGCCAAGAGTCGAGCCCACAGTGAACACCGCCCAGGCGAGCGAGACGGACGAGAGAGAGAGTAATTGTAATTCATCACAAAACATGATGAACCTTTGTATCGTCATAAAGAGACTTGTAAACTTACAAAGTTCTGTTTACTTCCCTGTTTTGTGGATTTAAAAAGAAGCTTAAAGAAGGCTCTTTTTTAATCGTTTTTTAACAAGCAGCTCAATAAGGTTTAGTCACCATTTTGACCTTTTGAGAACAAATATATAGCCTGTCAAATATTTTGTATAAAAATAGTAAGGGTCAAGCAAAAACGAGCGGAGCACCACCTCTCAGCCTTTGAATCCCACATTGTTTATGTTTATCTTGACCTTCATTGTTAGCACCCAATTCAAAGTTGCCCTTGAAGAAAAACTGTATCAAGGAATATTTCATATGAAAGGACACGGAAAGCGCTGCGTGACACGCTTTTTTTTCTCAATATGATGCTCTATGATTTCACAATGACACCATAAAGTTTCATAAACTCAGGCACCCAAGGAGCCTAAAGTGTCCCAAGAAAACACTCCCAATATCGTTCTGCCAAAAAGAAAAAATGTTCAAATCTGTCATTGCAAAATTTTGTTAAAATCTCAGTAGATCAAAGATTTCTGAAATGCTGAGACCAAGCAACCCAAGCAAACACACCTCTTTCTTACAGACTCCGATACCCATTTTGAACTTCCGCAGGATCAATGTTCAAATTGAGTATTTACCTCTGTTCATATTTCTAAATCAATTGATTTGTTGCAATTTAACTGGCTTATGAGATGTATGCATTTCTGAATTTTTTAAGTGAGTATCAAATTTGACCTTTGAGACCAGAAATGTTTTGTGTGGAATGTATTATTTTCATTATTATTGTGACCTTTGAGCCATTTAATTTTAAATATAATGTAATACAAATATGTAAATATCATAATTAAATTATAAAGTGTTTATAAGTAGCTTTAACACTTTTTTGCTTTGTTGCTGTGATATCTGCTTTTTGCAACAGGGGGCGCTGCACCACCTTTACATGACTATGCCTTGCTTCAATGTGTCATTGAAAGAGTCTTCTAGATGAAACTTTTAAAACATTACATCATTTTAACAAACTCTAAAATTTAGCTTTGATATGGAAATGAATACAGTGCTCTCATCTGAGTCTGATGCAGAAAGCTTAATAGTACTGAAGATGGAGATGTTATGTAACACACACATTTGGGAATTAGTATACAAGCTATATATATTCTAGTGGCATGTGTTAGCATTGAAGTGTCTATAATATAAAACCCAAATGTATTCATCTTCATTATGTTTTATTTGAATTCAGTACATAAGGTATAACTGTCCCCAGTCTTACCAACTGTACTGCAGAATAGAAGGGATCCTCAGCTATGGGCTGGTTTATACCTGGTGAGCGGATGGGTTCTGATTCTGCTTTAAATTCAGTTAGTTGGTAACAAAATTTTATATAATGAAATACTTATTTACTTAGATTGTTACACATTGCTGGTGATGTGTCTGCTGTTGCTTAATCTCAATGCCACCATAAATTCAATTTCAATTCAATTCAATTTTATTTATACAGTGACAAATCACAACAACAGTCACCTCAAGGCGCTTTATATTGTAAGGTAGATCCTACAATAATTTAAAGCATTAATAAATAGCTCTTAATCACAATGAGTCTCACCTTGTGGGTGAGTATCACCATTGGCTAAGCTGTAGTAAATGGGTCTAGAAGACAGTCTATCTTCATCCGATGGAGAAAAACAGTGGGAGTGAATGGACAGATAACCATAGTAATATTTGTGTGCATCCATGTTTTTTTAAAGATGCTTCAGATTTACATTCTATGTGGTTATCATTTGAGGCATAAGTTCAGTAAGCTCAAATTATCATTAGCATCTGCACACTTATAAATAACACATACACATCAATGAAACATTCAGATAGTTTACTTTCTTTTCTGCTTGTGACTTCATATAAATAATATTGTGCTACCCTTGTTAAAAATGCCCAGTAACCTTCCTGCTTGTTGTTGTTAGAGCACATGATGTTCTACCTCCATTCACTCTGCTGGCCTCTATGGACACGGGAACACAAACCAAGAAATACATGAAAACACTGATAAGCTACATCTTAGTGTAAGGCATTTAACTTATAACATCCACTTTAGTTTCAAAACTTTGACTAATCTAATCAGACAATACATCCCTTGGGCAGAAAATCATCCGCTAGATATTATCATCATTATTATTATTATTTCAGCTTCTGATATAAAATCATTTCTAAAACAGAAGGTAGAGAAAGTATTTGTCATAAATGTTACTTCTGTTCAATTGAACAATGTTCTGACCTGTTTGCACTTTAGTTGTGCCTTATTCGTCTACTTTTGTTGATTGACAGAACAATTCACAAAAAAATTACAAGAAAAAGGAAAAAAAAACCAAAAGAGATCTTTTTCAAACACTGCATGTCAAATTCAATTAGCACATTTTTGCATGTCACAATATTTAAGGTGCAGTAACTCAAGATTACTGCTACTTAGAAAACATACATTTTTGGCCTTTACATCACATGTTGTGAGTGTGCGGCACAGCAAAATATAAGCAATACCTCCAGATTTAGCATGAAAAGATCTTATTTTTTTATATTGTCTTTACCTCTTTACCTCTGTCACACTTACCTTTGCCAAAATGATGCCACTGCCACCACCAACCTACCAATAAACAAATGGTGGCAGTGATCCAAGGTGTGGCAGCAGAAGAGGAATGGCTCACCTAAATATGACTGTCTGGATTTGAATTTACATTTTGAGAGTTTAAGTGACAGTTTGAAAACAGAGAAGAGTTGATATGAAAAAAACCCCATCCAAACATTAATTTTAAATGTTCAATGGTTCTTCGTACTGATGTGAGAGGTGAGACCTGAGTCTGGGAACAGCCACTGGTAGGCAGGGCTTGGTTGTTTTCCCCTTTATAAGCACAGTTGCAGGTAAAGAGTCTCTCTCATGTTGTGTGAAGGCCTGGTGTAAGCAGTGCTATTTTTCTCCTTTTAATTTGTCTTAGACAGCTTGATTTTGGCTGCACAGCCTTCTGTTGGAGAGGAGAAAGCATTGTTTCATGCCTGCTGGGAAACTTGTAGTGGACTCTTGCTGAAACCTGTTTTAATTTTTAATATATATATATATCTTTCCAGAGGTGCTGATCCTGTCTCTCCCGTACTGTAGTGTACAATTTTATAGTTTTTAACTTATGTAATAAAGGAGATCTTTTAATTGTTGTTTTGGTGCTATCGTACATGTATAGAAATATTTTTGTATTAGCATTAAACCTTGTGAACTGACTGTATGTCTTTAAATAACACCTACGGGCCACACTGAGACATTTAAGATATTGCACATTGCATTTTAAAAAATCTTTCATCCAGTTTGAAAACTCAATGATCGTGTTTCCTAGTTTTGTTACATGATTTTGTTTTCTCTTTGAATTTATGCAGAACTTCACAACAACCCTTTCACATGTATGGGTCCAATACACAGACGTAAAGAGGAGAGGTGATATTGCTTCTGTGTTTTTTCTGAGATTTTAGTCTATGTTGGTGTGATAGCCTCACACAGTTGCTGTGGATTTGACATCTACACAACCATAATGTGAATCTCCTGCTCCACCACATCTTAAAGGTGCTGTTTTGGATAGACATCTGGTAACTGTGGAGATCATTTGAATATCGTGAACTCATGTTCAAGAAAACAATTTAAAATTATTTGAGCTTTACAATACTGGAAGCAGCCATCAGGAAATGGTACACTGGTCATAAAGACTAGTCAGTAATAATACTCATGTGGACTGTGGCATTTCATGAAAAAACTGAGCATAGTTTAAACAATGTACATAGAAGCATTCTCTTACACAATTACACCAGGAGGTAACATTTCTCAAGTTTTCTATTGTCCAAATTTGGTACAATCTTGGTCCCTGTTGTTATATTCCGTTTGAACTCCAGCAGGCCATCTTGATGTCTGCCTAAAACATTAATAAGCACACT
The DNA here is from genome assembly GCA_015106755.1 of Etia nguti. NCBI lineage: Eukaryota > Metazoa > Chordata > Actinopteri > Cichliformes > Cichlidae > Etia > Etia nguti. Next base: position 11,304 of record VUQG01045701.1, read on the forward strand.
TTTATTAGCTCTAAACCAGAAGTGAAGATTTGGCTGGTTAAAAGTAATGATCAAAAGTAGAAAAAAAAATAATTAAAAATTAAAAATTAATAAAAAATAAAAAATTACAATTAAAAATTAATGAGAAACTTTTTAATGGCTTCATCATTCACAACATCCATCTAATATAGGAAACTAAAGCTAAAGTTCACATAGACACATAAAAATAGGACAAATTGGAAAAAACGTTTGAGGATTTTTGAGTTCCAGTGTAACATTTTGCTAGTAGAATCACTCAAGCTCCATTCAAGCCACCTTCATCTTCACCACCAGCGTCTAGGCTCCAGGCGGTCCTGCTCTGATTCCTTTCACTGCTGGCTTTCCGTTCTGTCAAGATGGGCCATCGGAGTCGAACCGCCAAACACGTATCTGAATTCTGTTGCTAAATAAATCATGTTCATTCTTTCTAATCATCTCTCTTTGTTAAAATACTGTCTTTATACTAGACAGTATAAAATTGGTATGAAGGTGGAATTCAGTGAATCTAAGCATTATCTACTTACATTCAAATTAACATCTACACTTTATGTAACATAACTCTGACCATGAGCACCACTGTTATGCACTGTTATGCACCACTCACACCCACTATTCTTTATATTAAATCAATCACAGAAGAGTAAACTAACACTACAGAAAAATAAATACCCAAGTAAAGTCCAGATTCCTGAAATTTTTACTTTTTAGGTACACTAACAAAGTATTTGTACTTCTCTCCTCTCCAACAGGAAATGTGGATTGACTGATAAAGCCAATTAGAACACAGTTTGACCAAAATTACTATTATTATTATCAATATTTTTATAACTACAACTTTTTCTTAAGGCATAGCAGTCATGATACACAATAAGCTTTTTTGCCCACAGCTAAATTTGAATATTTTTCCCAGCCCAAAACCCACATTTGCACAGCATACAAAATAGTCACTACTCTTTTGAAGTAAGAGAAGAAGTGTAAAATTATTGCTTAATAATGATGTTAACCTGCTGTTGATGTTAAAGCACTCTGTTTTTCTCTTTCTCTCTCAGTGTGTGTGTGTTTGAGTTAACCACGCCTTACAGCACAGGTGTCGAACTCCAGGCCTCGAGGGCCGGTGTCTGCAGGTTTTAGATGTGTCCTTGATCCAACACAGCTGATTTAAATTGCTAAATGACCTCCTCAACATGTCTTGAAGTTCTCCAGAAGGCTGGTGATGAACTAATCATTTGATTCAGGTGTGATTACCCAGGGTGATATCTAAAACCTGCAGGACACCGGCCCTCGAGGCCTGGAGTTCGACACCCCTGCCTTACAGGGACAGCATCCTCCGAGGGTCGCCCCTCCTCCCGTGCACACCTGTGCTAACCAGTGTATTTGTCTTCTGGTGATCACCTGGCTCCTTTAACCCTTTCATGCATAGTGATCACTACAGTGGACAGCTATTCAAAGGCTGTTTTCTTGTATTTGTGTCAGTGTTGATGGTATACTTGCACATAAACCACTACATTGGACACTGATGTGTCACTCCATACCCTGCAACCCACTGGTCGTTTAAGTTTTGTTTTGTTATTTTGGCTTGTGTTCACCCCGGAGCTTCGTTTTCAATGTAGACCAAATAAACCACCGGTCACTTAAGGAATTGGTTCTTTTCTGTGTCACTTCCTTTTTAACTTATGCTACGTTCCTGTACCCCTAGACAGGGGCGTAACACCCATATTCTCCACTGCCCAGGAGCCTGTTCTGTTTTCCTCGTGGAGAGGATTCTGTCACACTGTCATTTGTCGAGGATAACACTATCAGGCTACCTGTTTGGATTATGGTATATAGAGACTGTGGATTTTCCTTCCTGTGAGATTTTGTAAATAATTTCATCATTCTCACTGTAAATAAATCCACTGAACTTGCACTATGAGTCCCGTGTTTGAGTCCAGCCTGCTATAGGCTATGACACTCAAAATCCCTATTAAATAAACAATTACATAAATGTGTACATGCTGGTAAATTTAAATTTTTAGTTAAATTAATTAAATTCATTAACTTAATTCTATTTTTAAGTTATGTATAAATTTCATCTGCACATGCTTTTCCTCAATATAAACTTCCACGTTTCTTATATTGTTGTATAACATTGTGTAAAACTGAGAAACATTTGTAACCTATTGAGGCCAAGCCCACAGGAGTAGAGCACTGTCTCCCTCACTCAGCTCCTGATTTCTGCTTTCACACAATCTGACCAAACAAAAGTAGAAATTCAGATCATTTTCTTTGACTTTATTAAAGATAATTTGCAGAATGAAGTAAGACACCACTTATTTTTTCTGGGTACTAGACCACACTTAGTCAGTTAAAATCATCCTCAGTATCAAACTTGGCAGTTATATTTCATTGCTGACCACAAACTCAGTACGTCTGTTTTGGAAAAAAGTAATGTGACACTTTGACATTAGCAGTTGACCACAGTGGGTGTCTCTGAAAGCTGCAGTAGCTCTTTTATTGTAACAGTATTCATACATGTGTAAAGACAGAAAGAAGATCGAAAACAAGTTCAACTTCTAAATGTCAAACTGGTGTCTTTACTTGTGTTCAATCTTTATATATACTTATAACCACGCGGGAATGGCAGCTAGCTGCATCTGGCTGAATAAAGAAAAGCTATAGCAGTTTATAGATATGTACTCAAACAGAGATGAGCATGTACAGCTTAGTTAATAACAAAAACAAAATGTGATAAAATGGAGTTACTTCTTTGTCTTTGCTCTCACATAGATGTGGTTATGTCTTCAGTCAGGTCTCTCTCTGCAACCTGTAAGACACACATAAAGGTGCAAAAGGAAAAAAAAAACACTGAATAGAAAAAAAGGTAGCACTTAATATTACAGCTCAGTAATAAACTAGTAATAGTAGTGTAAGAGCCAATTAAAGGCTAGTTTATTGGTACTGGTAAAATGATTAAAGGGAGAAATATACAGTTTTGCTGTTAAGTATATAATTTCCAGTTAATTTCCAAATACTGTTATGTTAAAGGTATAGAACATAGAAGTGCGAAATTCTAATGCGCTTTTTGGTATTTTGGGGTTCCAGCACACTGTAATTACGTGCTTATGTAGTAGGGGAGTCGGATAAGCTGGAAGCAACACAGTTTTTTGACCGAGTCTTGCCATGTTAATTGAAAATTTCGTTAAACATCTTTTTTGAAAGAAAAGTACCTGGTCTTGCTCGTGTTTCAAATGCCAGTTGCTGGCCTGGCTCATAAAGGTGGTACAGAAGAGTTAAACAGAGGCAGAGTGCTGCCGTTACAAGTAGGGTAACGAGGCAGAGACAACAACATAATCTGATCATTTCCAAGCTATTACTACTCAATTACCAAAGTAATAACCACTTAATATCCAAATAATATCACGATAGCAACAGTGGTCACAGTTGAGTAATAGTACACTGAGAGACAGTGATGCAGCTTCATCTTGTAATGAAGAGGGGCAGTGGGAGGGACTGGAATAATAACCACCACAATATTAGTCATAATGATCCCTGTCTGTTATTCAATGCGTTCATTAGGCTTGATTTAAAATTTTAAGAAAATCTGACATTCAGGGGTAAAAATGATGTCACATTTTGTAAGGTGTTGCTAACGGAAAACTGAGCTAACAAAAAAGGTAATTTTTTAATTGAATTTCTGCTGTCAGTTCTGTTTTAACAACGAGAATATCAGCTGCTCTTAACAACTTCTTGGGTTTTTTTGCTTCTCTTGTACTAAACGAAGATGTTGCAATTTACAGTTCTGATATATTTGTATTATGATTACTGTACAACATGTACTATAATCTCCCAAGAATCTCAGATATTTTTTAATGTGTTTTATTTATTTATTTTCAAATTTTTGTCTATTCGATATATATTTCTTTGCTTTATGGGTCGTCAGCTGGTAAAATTATTGTTTGTCTTCTGCATTTTTTCGCATGCAGTAGAATACTTTGTGAGACAAGTAATGCTAGTCACTGAATGTTATTGTTCAAAAGAGAAAGTAATTGGGTTCAATTTAAAGTTGATTTTGAAAATGAATTCATGTCTGAAGTTGTACTTCATGCCACATGTAACTATTTTGAGCATTATGAGCTACAGTACGAGTCTAAAAGATCAGCTTTAAAATTGTATTTTATGTGGTTTTGATCTGAGGCATAGGTTTTTGTGGCTCAAATTATTACTCGCATCTATATATTTAGAAATATTACATACATGCCTAACAAAGATACAGACAACACCACACGAGAAAGCAAAACCAATCCTTTTTACAGAAGTAAAGGCAATCATTTTCTTCACAAAAATAATTTTGTGATATTGTTGCTCAGTAAAATACCACCCGTCTTCCGTACAGCAGAATATGTTGCTCTGCCTGCATCCACTGTGCTGGCAGTGTTGGGAAGGTTATTTTTAAAATTTATTCCTTACTTAATATATTGTCTTGCTTTTTACAACTACATGAATGTACTATTGCTGTGTGATTTATTACTATTACTGAAGGTTACTCGCCATACCAATACCAACTAGATTTTTAAATCTTAATATAAAATGAGTAACAGTAGGGTGGACATTAGGTAAGGCTGCACTTTTTGCAGCGATCTCATATAGAAAACTATTTCTGTATCAGTAATATGTTTTCTTTTTGTCTGTTAATAATCATGTGGAACTGCACATGATATTTGTACCTAGCAGGTTGTTAATACTATCCATCAAGTCTAAAAACAGCATGTTAATACGTGGAGATCCTGACAGCTGCTCCAAAAATGATAAGATTATATTTTTAATATTTGTTCAATTCTCTTCCAAACCTCAGCTGTCTGTTGTAGGTTTTGAGTATTTACTAATATAAAAATAAAAGCGTTCTAACATCTTACTTGTTGTTTTTATTCAGACATACATGTGTACTATTTTTGTTAAGACGATTAAGGTTGTGTTTCTGTCATGTAGTGATTGTGCTGAACTGTATGAAGCTTATTAGACATTATGAAACAAATGATACGTAAAAGCGAATTTTGCCAAAGTGCTTAAGATACTTTTTAAAATTATCTTTATTTTTCTTAAAGAAATCTACTACATCCTGTCCAATCTTTTTTTGATGTCATGTGTAATTTCCATTGCAAATATTAATCACAGTTAAATTAAGAGGGGATGGCAGTAAAAACTCCGGAGCTGTGATGTCATCAAGTACACTGCCGTTCCAATTGTAGAACGATTGCGCTGTGTTCTCAGGAAGTCTGGACTCCCGTTTGAACTTATGAAGTCCGTACTAGCGAAAATGCGAGGGCGGACATACATGAGTATTTTGAAACGGCCTAACAGTCTGCAGTCTATGAACTAACCTCAGCTAACCCCAGCTAACAATGTTAGATGGTGGCAAGTAGCCTTCATTAATAGTAATAAAAATCACACAGCAGTAGTACATCGAAGATACTGAAGTTTCGCCCATCCCATTCTTCTTATGAAGTAGTGTCAGAATTTCCAAGTAAGAAATGCAGTCCTGCCCGTGCACTGCTGGCTCTGGGTCCATTGTGTAACTGACGCCACCAACATTAACAGGACGCTTACATTAGAGCCTCTTATTGCGTGTTTTGTTTGGGTTTCCAGCATTCAGAATCAGAGAAACTGTATTAATTCCGGATGGAAATTGAGTTTAAAAATTTTTTGTAAGGAAGGGCCGCGGGTTGTACTCAAACCCGGGCCGGGCGCTCTTAGCCATATATACGATATATAACTACATGCTCATCCAGCTGAACTAAACCTGCGCCCGACTGCGTTTGATCACCAAAATTGGAGAAGGCGTAGAGAGGGGATAACCCCTAACATATGAAACTGAAACAGGAAATGGCTGTTGTGTATTCAATTTATTTCAAAAAAGTAACTGTATTCGGATTACCACCTATTTAAACAGTAACTGTAACGGAATACAGTTACTCATATTCTTATCTTAAATACGTAATGGTGGTACATGTATTCCGTTACTCCCTAACACTGACTACAGCACATGTTTGCTTGCCCTTAATCCCTAATCACTTACCTTCCACTGGGGGGGTCCCTACTACACATTTCAGCTTCAGAGGAATTTTTGTTGCCCCCAAATAGATTTTGTCAGAGCCAAAGAAAAATATCTGCCATTGAGATTTACAGTATATTGAACCAGGAAGCATCTTGCAAATAAGGCAGTAAAGTGAATGACATAGTCATTAGATGCACAAATTACAGTAGTTTAGACACCAGGACATCACATGTACAAATTAACTTGACCTGTTCAGCTCACCACTTACAATGAACCACAGGTTCTGCTGTGTCCATCCAAAGACCTTTCTCGCATGTTTCTCTGCCTGTCGTCTCTCCACTGTCTGTAATAAAGGCTTAAAATGCCCCATGATACTTAAAAATAATCTGCTGCCATAACAGCCTCCACTCTTCTGAGAAAGCCTTTGATAAGAATTTTGAGCCTGGCTGCAGGGATTTGTATTAGTGAGGATGGATGCTGTTGTTGGGGGATCAGACCTGGGTCCCTGTCATGTTTCCATTTCATCCAGAAGGTCCTGGATGGTGTTGAGGTTGGGATGGAAAGCTGTGTTCAGGTTTACGTTTCTCTACACTAAATGGATAAAAAACACATTTTTAATCTCTTCATGTGACATATCATCAAGTTAAATGTTCAAAGTCTGCATATGCAGCATTCCTGTTTAATTGTTTTGACGTGCAGATTAGCCAGTGAATTAACCAAAATGTATTGCTTTTCTTTTTTGTATTTATAGGCCTCCAACATAACTATTCTCCACTGACTATTGTAATTTGTTTGCTCACTATTCTGCCAGCTTCAACACTGATAGTTAGCCAGCAGTGGGTAAACACTTAGCCCAGCTGAACTCTGCACGGTAGGGACTCCGTTATAATTGGAGTCTAGGGATGTCCTATAGAGGGACCAAACCACAGACTTAGATTTCAGACTTATTATTTGTAGTTCTCACAATGGGATCCACAAAAGACGGCTTATGCTAAAGTGTTCTCCACATTTCTGTTTTCCAGGACAGTGCAGTACGTGAGAGCTTCCAATGACTAAGTCTGTGTTTAAATAATATGTATGAGAAACAAAGTCAGGCAGGAATCAGTGGCTGCGTTAATCAGTTACTGAGAATTTGCAGACAGGTGACCACTAATCATGTGATGTTAAACTGTACAATGCTGTGGATGTGTGACAATCATGGTGACAATGCAGGATCAAGTTACTAAGTAAGGCCCCGGTCACAAAGGCCTAGAGATTGATCTGCAACCATCTGGCAACCACTGGCTGTGAGGAAAAAGTGAGTATTCACCCACCGATTGTGGGTGGCTGCTGGAAGCTAGTGAAAGTCATAGCCCCAGTCCTATAGACAGGCCTATAGACCAGTCTGCCTCTCGCCCTGTGACAGCTGGGATAGGAATGATGGATGGATGGATGAAGTTATATAAACATTTGCCCGATGCTGCTGCTGATAATTACCTACCAAGACGACAAAAAAAAAAGAAAAAAAATTGGGGGACCGATCATTTAGAGAGCTATATTTTTTATTTGTTTTCTCCTCCCTGTCCCATCGGGGAGCTTTAGCCCTGTTGTTCTTTTTATCACACTGCATGGTCCAGCAGTTTTAGGAAGCTGTTATTTGGCTTGATTTTCACCCCCTATTGGTCAAGATCATTTTTTGGAGTTGGATGTCAACACACTTTTGGTCATTTCATACTGTAATTCGTGCCTTTCTGAATGGTAAAGTTTTGCCTCCAGTGGTTTGCTGTTCAAATTCCAGCTTGACTGCCTCATTAACACACAGGTGACGATGTCCTTTTGTCCTCTGTTGAAGTGTACACAACGTGGTGTTCACTTTACACCAGTAATTGTCTGGTTCGTCAAGTGATGCCTTTTTAATCAAATCTCTTCCTCTCTCATTCTTTTCACTCAGTGTGTCTGCATCCATTTCCCGCTGGTTGTTTGTCTAAATTCTCATCTTAGCTTCCCTGGTTAGATATTTGCTGAAAGCTTCATCAAGCACAGCCAGGGTTCAATTACATGAGCTGTCTTCCTCCTCTCTCTCATTCTCATTCCTCCATACCAGTAATAATATGCGTACAACACACAGAGAAAGAAGAAGAAGGAGGAAAAAAAAAAACTGCAAGCACACATGCTGCTTGTCAGGTCGTCGTCAAAACTGCCTCCCAACAACAACCTGGCATCTGGAAGAGACACCTGCCACTCATTCTGGCAAACACAAGGAGAAGGTAACAGAATGTGGAATGTAAGAGCGGGAGGGAAAAGGAAAGGAAGGGATCCGGAGAGGGGAGGAATGGGCAATGTCATGCTCAAAGGGAATGTGGAGCTCTTATAACATGAAAGCAGAGGCAAGAGGAGAGAGGCACAGCGTGGTGGTGTGGGAGGGAAAGAGAGCATAGCAAGTGAGACTGTAGCTAAAAAAAGGATGACGGGGATGACAGGGATCTACTTCGAAGCGTAAACCATTATATAGGTAGGAGTGTAAATGTCTGTCTGCTCAGCACAGAGCTCAACTGTGACTTCCTGAATTGCCACCCGATTCAATGACCTTCTGCGTGATGAGTCAGATAAACACTTACCAATCGATTATACACAGCACACTTGTATAGTCACTGGCCTAAAAAATGTGAAAAAATCATTTAGTCACAACAAAAGACATGTGCGCAGTGCACAGGTGAAACACGTTCACGTGCAGACACGCAAATTCAACTCCAATTAGGCAGTGACGGCTGGATTTGAACAGGAAAATAGCACAAGAAAAGCAGAGAGCAAAACAAATACTAAAACATAAGGCCACTAAGGCAGGGCAAACAAGGCCAATGCCCTGGTTTTCACTTTTAAAGAAATTTGACATTTGGCTGACTTGATTGTACTGACAAACAGAAAAGAAACAGGAATGATCACGCAGAACAAAAGTCCAGTTTACAAAAACGCAGAAATGCAGGGGGCGAAGAGGGGTGCAGGAGGAAAGATGGCTAGCTCAGACACTCGATATAGATGCTGCTCTCCTCTTGTTAGTGGTTGATTTAGCTTAGCATAATCCTGAAGATCATTTAGCATTGCTCATTCAAACGGTGATAAATCTCTGGCAGAGTTAATAGGAGATTTAAATGGCGTCATTGCCTCAAAGACACAGCTGAAATATCTCTGCACTATATAATCCTCTCCTCTCATGTAATATAGTACATAACATCCATCTTCATATTGCAGACAAATCAGGTCAATACTGCCGGCTCTGCACCACTGATTCCCTGTGGCCTACGAATTATTATTTTGTAGTTTTGAAAGTTTCGTTCATTCAAAGTCCCACTCCTGTGACCCCAAACAAAAAAATTCAAACAATGCTTAAAAGCAAATAACTGGCTAACCGGGCCTGAGTAGGAGTAACAATTGATTTTTTGAAACAGACGCAGCAGTAGCTACGCCCTTGTTTTGATCCTTGATGCGCTGTCTGACTGTTTAAAGAGAATCTTATGAGGAAAGGTAGAAGTGCCTTTGGGACATGACGTAACAAGAAAAGTGCTGCAGATCTTAAAACATTTTATACATCAGAATACTTTTCATTTCTTGCACAGTTTGAGGCAAGTCTTGTTTTACTTTTGAAAAGAAAAAAGATAAATAAAACCACCGAAACAATGTTTTCGTTTGTGGGTCAGACAAGTTAAGCGCTCTTATTGTACTGATCAATCATTACAAGCGATAAATCATACTTTTTTTTTTTCTTTTTGATTGAACTGGGCCATCCATCTATCCATCCGTCTCCACCGATCTGAGTCCTGTGTAACAACTAACAACCGAAGTGACATGACTGCCATCTCCATTCTCTTCAGCGAAAACATAATAATTGAATGTGGAATTTTTCTACAGGTGACTCTCAAGTTTTTGATAATAAAGTGTCCTTGAACACACCACCAATGACACCTTTCAGAAGAGTTCTTGCTTGTGAATATGTGATTACTCCCAGTGTATTTGACACATAAAGTGCTCACGTTGATGAACTACTCCTTTGAAGCAAGTTGGTGTTCACACAGAATTTTGTATATCAAGACTGCCTGGAAGGGAAAGATTACACAATTGTGTTGTATGACATGTAGCTACTGTTAATGCACCAAAACATGCATATCCATTTTGTAATCACATTAGACTAAAAACTAGACTCTTTAACCAGAACAGCAATGCTGTGTGCCTTTGTCCAGCAGGAAAGCAAAATGTTTAAAGCTGAAATAAAAATCGATGTTCATTAACATGAAAGACGTTCACTGGCTCCTTGCTTGTATAACAAATTCACGAAGGCCTGCTTGAAAGCTATTTTCAAGGTATCTAGGTATCTTATAATTAGCGCTGGTCCTATGAGGTCTATTTTCCACTGCCTGACAATCTCGGCAGTCTGATTCTCTGCTGTGGCCCCCATGGCCACTGGCCTGGCGTTGTGACATCTGTTCAGCACACAACATACTGGCCCATTAAAAATACACACGCTCCTCTCCGATCGGTGAGGGTGCGTGCGTGGACAACGGCAGAGATAGAGAGACCAAACGCAAATATAACCTCTACCCCTCTTTGCATGCAGTAATTGGGTCATTTGAAAGGCTAAGCTTATCTCAACACTAATCAGACTCTAATTATACTCCAAAAAACTTTGCTCACCCCTCCCTCCCTCCCATATATGCACACACCCACAGTCTTCAGATGCATAATCAGATGATGCAGGTCACAGCTTTCCCTATTTAAATCATGCCTATTAGCGGTAAGATGTGAGCGAGCTCACGGCACTGCTTCTGCTGCTGCTCTTCATCTTGTCCTGTCTCACTCAAAACCGCGATGATAACACAGAGCGACAGGGTGACGTGTGTCAATGGGAAACAGGGGGTATGTTCAGATTTCAATGAGGAGGTGTGGCCCCTGAACCCCAGGCACCCAAAACAAATTCATTAAGGACACAGGAAGGCCATGCACTTGTTAGCACAATGAATGCAGCTCAACAAATTGATGAAAAATGGAACAACGAGGCCATCTTAAAGTACTGAATGTAATAATAACAGCCACACTTTCAGTTCAACTGCATTTTTCAGTATTCTTTAATCCTTTATCACCCAAGTATCAGCCTGCCTGGACTTATCTTATAATTTTGTCTGTAAAATTAAAAAATAATCATTTTTCAGAAACCATTTTAATTTTCTCTCTAGCCCAAAATGGTTGAGAGTTACGGTGAAGCACACATGGTGAAATCTAGGCGGATCGGATTTTTCTATCTGTGTTTAGAGAGCAGTGCCTTGTGAATGCTTTGTGCTATCATAACACACTAAAGCTAATCTTACTGCTCAAAGTTACTGCATGAAAGCATTAAAAAAAAACCTGTGAAAACAGCAGTTTGAAAATTAGTGTATATTTTTAAAAAAACAAAACAAAATGATCAACCTTTAATACGCTGCCTGTTGTTTTCAATTCAATTTAAGGTCTGAATAATTTGCAAATAGTTCTGTTTTCATTTCGATTTTACACACTTTGCTCTTTCAAATGATAACACACAGGCTTACGGGCATAAATGCAGATGCAAAGTGACACATACAAACAGTGATGTATACCCACAGTGGAGCAAATACACACCAATCACAGGAATTTCACAGCTGACTGACCCTGATCTGGCAGCAGGCATCTGTGTCTGTTGAGATGGTGTGCATGAACAGTTTTAACATCTTTGTGTGTCTGTGTGTGGGCCCATTGATGTGCACTTCACATGAATTGTGGGTTAAGGTGCTGTCCCCCCCTTCCCCCGTGTCGCCCCATCACTGGATCCGGACGTCTCTTTGGCAGATATCCTCTGTAGAAAGTGGCAAGAAATGAGCTTGTCCAACAGCCCAAAGAGAAGAGGATGAGAAAGTGCCGCATGGGGGTGAGGTGGTTCTTCTCTTAATAGCTGTTTGTCCAATTCTCCCAGCACAAGGAAAATCTCTCTTCCTCTTGTGACTAAATCATTCCCTGCTCCCCTCTCTACACTGCCGGTATGAATCACCCTTTGTCACCCTCCTCCGCTTTCCTCCCTCTTGTTCCTTTAGTTTCCCATCTGTCTCTATTACAAAGACTGTTAAAAGTACATCAGGACTTATTATTGCATACATCTTTCTAGCAATGAGTGTCTGTGCTCTCGCACCTTATTTCCAAAGTATTTGTTTTTGAGGCTCCCGGAGAGAAATTTCTGTCGAGCTCTGGGATTACACTTGTAAATCAGCCACGTGCAGACTCAAGAAAAGACAGAAGAAAAAGAGGAAGGCGACAGAAGGCGAGCGAGATGAAGGGTTACAAATCCAAGTATCCAGAATGACAAGTGAAGTGTGCGATTTTAGTGCAGTGACATGTCCGAGGGATCATCTGTCGACGGGCTGTTTTATGCGCTAGCACGCTGCTATTGCACATTTGCTGTTGACGGAGCCAATCACAGGCAGGCACTGACCATTTTTCAGCCTGATTGGACGAAACAAGAGGGGGAAATCGGCATCAAGCCTCTCATCAAATAAGCTCCCCGTGGAGCACGACTTTAAGTACTATAGAACTGGTCGCATTGATGTAAACAGTTTTGTTCCAAACGGCTTATGCAGGAGCTGACAAGTGAGACCTAGAGCAACAAAATGATTAATGACTTGAAAGCACAGCTACATATACTGTATTACTTCGCTGGACTGAAACTGATGGATCAAGCATCTCAATGTAAATCCAGAATGTCACACTGTTTCTAATAGTTTTCGACTGATCACAATATAACTGCTCTCACAACACTATTAGCATGATATTAGAGTTGCAAAGTGCTACATTTTCCCTTCGGCCTGCTTTTCTTGCTGACATTTTTCACACCATGGTGCTTGTGGAAAAATGCATTCAGGTGGAATGACAGAGAAATGGCATAGAGGAGACATCAGTCAGGAAATATGAGACAGGAAGTAGAAGGGAGAGGAAGGATGTATGAGGGGGAAACAGGGAGAGGTGTCACAGCTTTTCTCCATCAGCTAAAGGGAGATGGATGAAGCGAGAAGAGGATGTCAGTTAAACTTCCCCAATCAGTCATTGGGTGTAGCTAATCTGAAGGTTGCCGGTTAAACTCTGCCATTAGTCACAGAGTTTGGCTGCTGTGTTGGTTAGAATAATCTAGAAATGTCTCATCATGCTCGTCTTCTGCTCTTTCTTATAATGATCCCTTCTGTTATTAGTATAAGGGCTGTGCCATGCACATAACAGCTATGTGGTGATCCTGATCGTGTTTCCCATTTTAGGGGCTTTTTTTCTTTAAATTTGATGCAATGGAAATCTAGAGTATAAAATACTCACCATCTGTAAGGTTGGCTTTGAAAAGCTTGAAACCCATTCATTCAGGGTGAGGGTAAGTATGCAGGATTCGGAGGAGCTGTATTCCACTGATGACTCAGTCAGAACATCAAAAATGTCTCTAAACATACCAAGTATTAACAGCAACCTTTGAAATTCCTGCAATGCAACAATTTTCCTTTGTTGCTTAGCTTCATGCTGGCTGTGCATCAGTATCAATATACCACTTCACCATATGGTAAATATGAGAAGGAGTATGACTATTAGCAACGTTTTGAGGAAACAATGAGCGCTCCTCTTCAGTGGCATTGTGGTGAAGGATTCAAACCTACAATACTACAAAAAACACAGGAACTGCGATTCAGTGCACTGAAAATGCCTAGACCTGTGTCTATGCTCTGAGGTGTTAGAGCTCTTATTACAGCTCAGTGTGTTCAGACACAGCACTGTGCAGGTGGTTTTAATGACTGACAGGGAAAAATATCATTTCTGATGTTGTTAAACATGACTTTTTGTTTGACTTTTCAGTTTATTCATATACTGAAAGAAAGAACATGCAAAAAAAAATCACAATAACTTATAATCAGTTTTTCATACTTTTTGTATGTACTGTATTAAACAATTTTTTTCTTTTTGTTTGTTTGTTTGGCCTTGTTAGCTATTTAAAATCTTTGGGTGAAGATTATAGACAAAAACACTGTGTTGAACTTACATTCTCCACATATTCTTTCCAGTAAATCTCCAAATTTGGGTTTTTTGTGCATTGTACAATCTGACAATCTTCCAAGCTGTGATTAGCAGGATGAGTAGGTTTAAACTCTTCTAAAAGAAAATGGTCTAAACTCAGATTGTTATCGTATGACTAAAAAAATAAAAACCTGTTCCTCCAATGAATGAAATACATTATTCTGTTTTTTAAAATTTTGTTTGCTTTATTCTTCTTGTCTTAATTGGACAAAAGTGCAGCAGGAAGCTCTGGCTAAATAGGGTTCACACCAGAAACTATATGTTGTGGCTTCAGTTTGGATAATTCAGGTTATGCTTGAGAATTTTAACACTGAAAATTCTCACAATCATCTCACATACACTATATGGACAAAAATACTCCTACATATCACACCTACAGAAAATGCTTAACAATGGAAACCCATGCCATGAAACTCCTGGCGAACAGGTTTTTTGCTGATGTTAATGTCAGTGGAGGTTTGGAACTCTTACACTGAGTCAGCAGAGTGTTGGTGATTTTTATGCACTTAGCACCACTCTGTAACTTTATGTGGTTGCTGAGGTTTCTAAACACTTCAGGGTATAATAGTGCCATTTAGAGCTGATCGTAGAGTATAAAGGAGGGAAGAAATTTCATGGCAACTGTTATTGTGATTTGGTGCTAAATAAAATTGAACTGAATTACCTGTGCTCTTTAGAATGACCTGTTCTTTCACGTATGTAAAGGAAGACTGCGTGGCTAGGTGCTAGATTTTTTAAACCCTTCGAGACTGAAAATGTGAATTCTCATATTAAGCGGTATGGCCTAATACTCTTGTCCATAAGGTAGATTTTATTCACTGGGTTTCTCCGTTTTTCACATTTAAATGTCAGTGCTCAATATAATTCTTTTCATTTACCTTCAGTTTTCTTTTCACTCTTTGTACTTTTTGTGACTTAGTTTTCTTTTTGTTTACTGTTACTCTACCATTTTTATTCCCCTTTCATTGATTGCAGTGACTCTTAGTTTATTGCCACTGTTTATTTTGGTAAAAAGTTTTGAAAAGGGTTCACAGAGAGGTGTACGGATTATCCAGGATAACCAGGACACTGTTTCTGGAAAAAAAAAAACATGTGACCGTTTTTCAGATGTAATTTTAAGCTCTCTGAACATCACAAAACAAAATTTGATTCACCTCCACTGTATTGGGGTGGCAGCACAGGATTTAGAGATGGATCAGCCACAACATTAAAACCAGTGGCGTGTGGTGACTTTTAGACAAAGGCAAGCAGTGAGGAATGCAATACACACACAAAGAAACACATCTTACTCTACAATTTACCAAGATAATTTAACAAGATAATTTGGATGAGGGTAAAACATACCATTAGTGCTGTCTGTCTGTCTGCAGCACCTTTCTGCACTACAATTCTGGCTTTAGAATTATACAAACATTACTTCTACTTTAGTTAAACGCATATCTACATTATCACAAAAAAAGATTTACAATTAGCAGAAAATGACAAGGTGTGGAGGAATTTTTCAAACCATTCCCTCAGGAAAAGAAGCAATACAACACTATGAAAACATCTCAGAACACATAAAACTATTACTGGAAAACTGTGCATAAAGTATAAAGAGTAGCAATGATTACTTTGCAGAAAAATGTCCTCTATCAGTGTTAAATAGAAATATTTTTACTGCTGCATGTCTTTAAGACTGAGCTCATTTTAAACACTTTATTTCTGTTCAATGCTCAGCATGATATTCTATATATAATCTGGCGATCATTAGCACAGAAACACAAATCTACATCTTGTTAATGTACTAAAGTAATTATTAACAACTTTTTCATGCTCCATCTTCTCTACGTCACACATGCTGGCCAAGGTGGTTATCAAGAGGAAACTCATCTGTTACATTGCTTATTCACTGAATCTTGTTTACCTGATAATGCTAGCTGAATGTAACTGATCTCAGAATAGTAAAAGCTGACCAGCGCACCTTGCCTCTCATTGTGATCTCCCCTTAGTGTACATTCACTGAGCAGCGGTTTATCCACAATGTGGAGGTGGTGCAAACCTCTCAGCTTGCCCAGCTCCAGCCACTGTTAACAGGAGGCAGAAACACCCTTGCTAAAGCTTTCAGCAACCATAAGTTGGCAGTAATGTAAAGGGTGGATGCACATATTAATTGGCAGGCAAAGAGCTTTATTAAATCTCTTTCTGATATAAATGCAGAGAGATGGCTTTGTTTTGGTACATTTTAAATTATGTCTGTTTTGGAATTGTCAAGGTAAGCACTGCCTGCCTTGCTTGTCCTGATGGAATGCCACTGACAAGTGATGTGAATAAGAATCATATTCCAGTACAGTCTTCTAATGGGAAACCTTCAGACCTACTATTTCCTACGTTGATACATATTACCTACCTATACATTGTTGTAGAACAAGCCCACCCCTCCTCATGGCAAAAGTATGGTCTCCTCTAGTATGATAACTTGACCTGCCATACTCCAGAAACTGCACATGAGGACAGAACCCAGACCTCCAGTCTCCAATTCCACATATACCAAAACAAAGCATTGCAGATGACTCAAAGGATCTGCTCCCAAAGTGGCAACACAGGACACACTCAGAGGAACTGTGTCCATACCTTCACAGGTCAGAGCTACTATGGTGGGATATACAGTATTAATATTGTGGCTGATAGGAGAAAATATGTTGTCTTATTCAAACCCTGGTGTGTGTTGGGTCACACCAGGGTTTGACTATACTCCACATTCAATTTATTTAACACACTGAAAGCATGTGCTGTCTGAGGCGCTGAACTCAGGGCAGAAATTTCCATTGAATATCTTTTTACATACTCTCCCATTCTCACAGACACGCACACACATACGCACACAAAGACAAGGGTTCTCCAACAACACACCTTTGCAATTCAGGACTGTGAATTAAACTGAAACATTTTATTTCAGGCAGTAAGACTCTACTCTTCCTCACCTGAGGCGAGAAAAGGAAAGAGAAGCACACCCACAGTGCAGTGTGTCCCTGATCTTTTTCAGCACGAGGGTCAAACCACTCATCACGACTCCATAAATGTTCTGATTTCTCTTCCTGAAGGCCACACTCATCGTACACAAACACCTCCAAATGCACACACGTGTGAGCACCCACTAAAAAAAAAAAATTTAAATGCAGAAACACAAAAACATGCAGTCAAGGGTGTGTGTCAACACACCCAGATTATGGTTTAGAGGAAGGAGTGCAATTGCTGCGGCACGTGCACGCATACGTACAAGCTAAAAAAGCATGAACATTTTTACCTCTGCAAACGCGCACCACTTGCATAGTTTCAAGCACTATGCAAGTTCCATCCCACTCACACACATATTGTACATACTGTGCCAGAAACTCACACACAAACACAAATGCACACACCAGCTGGAGATGAATTATGAATGCATGTCTCCAGCTCCGTCCTCCTTCCCAACTTACTCACCGTTCGCTCAATCCAATCCTTCACCTTGGCTACATAATCCTCAATTTCTCACCGGTTTTGTACCACCTTCCCATGACCCCGTCACTTCACTCAGTTTCTACTCCTCTATTCCTTCTCTTCCTCCTCACTGTGTCTGAATTAGAGTTGACCCACGCAGTTTGACTCTGAATTCTTTTTTATCGTAGAGAGAGCTGGTCCTGGCTTTTTCCTTGTTTTTCCTCCAGCTTAGGGCTGCTGGGCAATGCCAGTAATATGTGCGTGTGTGTGTGTGTGTGTTGGTGTGCACGTGCATTTTTATAAATGCCACTTTGTACTGCCAGCTTATGGCAGCCCTGAAGACAAACACACAACAATTGTTCTCAGCTGCAGAGTTCTGGTGGTAAAATGTCTCACACTGAGGTAAACTGTATGCCAGTACACACCCTCAACCCCCACACACCCAAACTCGCGCACTCCTGAGTTTCTCTCTCTCTTTATCTCTCTTTCTGTCTTTCCTTCAATTAGAGCCCATATGCTAGAAGGCCCCCAGCTCTCCATGTGCCCCTTTGAAGTGAAGTAGATTTAAAAAACAAACGTTTCGAAAAACCCTAAATGAGCACTTGCAGAGCTGTGAATGGGGGGAGCACACACCCACACAAATTCCCAGAATGCATTTATTAGCATGCATAGACTTACAGTATCACACACATGTGCAGAAACATCCAGATCTCAGATGAGACCGGAATAAATCTGCATAAATACGCACATGCAGAGTCACCGTATTTTCAATATTCCATGTGACCTCTGCCTGTTTCATAAATATACGATATGAGGCATGTGCTGAGAGATAGGTGGAAAGAGAGAAAAGGTAAGCCTGCATCCAAGTTATGTTGGATTGAAATGATTCTCTCCTGAATGTAAAGCAGGTTTGGAAAATTGGATTTTGAAGCCATTTTGTTCTCATCTTTAAAGTCTGGTCAGTGCATTCACTGCACAGGGATTTGTCACCTGTAGTGTAGCATATTATCTGTTCCTTTTTACAAAACATATACAGAGATTACTCTCTGCCTTTGCATATGAACACACTTGAGTGTGCACACAGACATACGACTCACACGTGCACATACACTTCCTGCTGTGTTCAGCCGGTATTTACATTTCATCCCATATGGCCTTAGGATTATTCTCACAACGCTCAACAGCAATTAACAAGTCATTCTCAGTAGGGACTGCAACACAATCCACAAATAAACACAAGCACAAAGTAGAGAAAAAATAAACAAAATATATGAGTCAATAAGTTTGAATTGTCTGAAATGACAGCTGTCACAAGCTAGACTAAGCTAATCAAAATACCATAATTTGTCTTTTACCTACTACAGTATAAAAAATGTGATTATTATGGTCAAAACTGAGCAGCAAATGTGGAGTTTGCATGGACTCCCTGTGGGGTTAGGTTAAAGGTTAGGTTGTTAGGTTATGTTATTGTGCCCAAATTCCCCATAGGTGTGAATGTGAATGGCTGTCTGTCTCTGCGATAGACCTGCCATAGACCTATCCAGTGTGGACCCCACCCCGCACGACGCTGATAAGGATGAGCAGAAGAGGGTGGATGGATTTTAACCAAGTTCAGGCATGTTTTGTGTGTCACGTACAATCAAAAACCAAGTAAAACATGTCATTTTACTGGGTTAAGTTGATCATATGGTTCAGGTTCAGTTTAAAGTTTGGGTATTATTAGTTGTAACTACTGAACTGGCTCTTGAATAGCAAAAAAAATAAGGAATAGTGACCAGTTCTTCGTTACCCCTGTGGTATGTATAGACAGGTAGATACAGAGAAAAGCCTGTTTAATATTATAGTAATGCACACTTTCTGATAAAAAAGTACTTTCAAAAACATAATCTTGTAAAGGCACTTCCTGGCAGGGAAGTAATGTCTTCATAGTTAAAAATACTTTTCCATAAAGGCAAAAAGTCAGCCAGCTTGTGATTCGTGTATGGCAGACTTGCACTGTAGATGAAAAGCTAATCATCCACACAAAAGACATGCATTGTTCTTGTATTGTAGGTTGGAGCTATTGAGCACCATGATTCTACAGTAATGCACTACACACAAAAAATAACCCTTGAATATTCTGAAGGGCCCCTGCAGTGGGTAGGTTGGCCTTTGAGTATTTATTCTTTCAAACTCAGTGCTTTACTTGAGCCCAAGAAAGAATTTGATGGGAAGTGATGCAAATAACTGATGTGTTCAACAAGTGTAACAATATTTAATATGTAAAGTTTGGATGATGTGTAACCTTTGAACTTAATTTATGATCCAGTTTAGAACGGGTACTATCCTACCTTTCTTTCTTTGACCTATTACAGTCAGTAAAATTTGTTTGTGTCTCGGCTGACGTAGCACACATACTGTATCTTAAGCTGAGCCAAGTGTTAAGTATGTGTTAAGTGTTAAGTCAAGCCAAGATATGAAGGTTCCCAAATATATATCATGTTAGACCAGGGGTAGGCAACTCCAGGCCTCGAGTGCCGGTGTCCTGCAGGTTTTAGATATCACCCTGGGTCAACACACCTGAATCAAATGATTAGTTCATTATCAGGCCTCTGGAGAACTTCAAGACATGTTGAGGAGGTAATTTAGCAATTTAAATCAGCTGTGTTGGATCAAGGAAACATCTAAAACCTACAGGACACCGGCCCTTGAGGCCTGGAGTTGCCTACCCCTGTGTTAGACAAAGGACTGCGGTAAATATTACGTTTAAGTTGTTCCAGTGAGGTATTATCCTACAGGAAGATATATCTTCACAATATAAATACTGCAAATAGCTAATAGCATGCACATTCTTCTAGAAATCATACATTCTTGGTATTCTTTCTATCTTTGACCTATTACATTTAATCAGTAAAATTATGGCCAGCAGTACAGAATTACAGAAATTATGTCAATGAACCAGACCTACTGCTCCATGACTTTCAACAAATCTGAAACTGTTAGTCTAAAGTGCCACAACCAAACCTTTTACCGCCGTAAAAAGCAACCTGGATGACATTTCTGAATTTAAGAACAAATCTTCCCCTGCGATAAAGAGTGACAGCACGTTTAGGACAGAGTAGAGTGTTTTCTCTTGTTTCTTCCTCAGCCTTCTGGGGTTAAACAATTTGTTGGCCTTCAGTCGCATCTCGGTCACGGCATAATGACTGCAAGAGTGAAAAAGAGGTGAGAAGAGGGCGGTGGGAAACGCTTTGCGCATTTATGGCCAAGGTGTGTCTTTATGCATGCGTGTGTTGCGACTTGGTATATGCAGGCTTGTGTCTGCGTGGGCTACATGTGTCAGCAGGCCTCAAATCCAGTTGTGTTTTCTGTCCTTCCGTGTAATTAACTGTCGTCACCTCTCGGCTCAGGTGTAAATCTAACCCTAATTAGACTGCTACGACGAAGGCGACCTGACAGAATAGGAATCCTGAATGAGAGGATTTTGGGGAATTGTGGTGCATATATTCAAACTGACACAACGGAACAATGAGTCATTCGCAGTTAGCTGACAGGATTGGCTTCTCCTCAGTGACAACACATACATGTACATAAGAAACTGGATAGCTGGGAGATGCCAGTTTTATAGTAGAAATCAAGTAGCGGTTTACACGTGCTTAATTGGTTTAATTAGTGCAAAAACTGTAACAATAGTAGAGATTTCCCACCTTAGACTCTACTGTGCTCTGGTTCTCCTCATGCAAATTTTTAAATTGACTCTTACTTTATTTTTTTCACACTGGTCCACATTATATTTATGTCAGGATCTATTTTTTCTGTCTCTAGCTTTTGCACTTGGTTTGTTTTGTTGTTATACTAATCTGTTTATAATTATAATTATAATTATCCATCCATTTCTTCTGCTTATCCAACTCAGGGTCCCAATAATAATTGCAGTAACACCGATCATTTCAATTACAGATATAAAAGGTAGCAAAACCCAGTAATCATCAGTGTATTTAAGCTTGGCTCAGGTTGTATTGGAATTTCTCTTCTCATTTTAAGGTACAGCAGCTAAATGTTAAATATCTGTCTCAAACAGTCAGGCTAACAGTTGGTGCCTTTGAAGCTCATTCCTGGACATACCAGTGTTTATGTATATTGGAAAAGAAGCTTTTAATCTTGCACCGCTTTGACTGCATTAACATAAAAGGTTTAGAAAACAAATGTAGTGCAATGTAGGTAGGTGAGATGCAGACTTCATTTACATTTTTGGCCAATGTAGTGTTATTTTACACCTAAGTACTATGTCCTCCATTAAACCCACGCTGCATATGTCTTTATACGTGAGACCATGTGTTCTTCTATATAAAGTTATTCATCTGTAAGATGGTAATGTTTCTCACAAGGTTAAATATTCAGTCTGGGAATTAACCAATTGTGAAAATTCTGGGTCAGCTTTAAGTTAACAGTTCAGCCAACGCCTTCTGATCTCAAATCAAGATTTCTTTCTTTTGTTGTTGCTATTTTTTTTCCCTGACCCAACACCCCTGCATTATTTCCAAGGGAAATAAAGAAATCCAAAATTGTGTGCGTGTTTTTGTTTGTTTGTTTTCTCTTCTTTTTCGGATCTTTATCACCGTGTTCGTGAATATCACTATTTGCTACAGGGTAGATATGCTTTCAGAGCATCCAAACCACCACTGCCAGAAACTGCAATAGCTCCTTTCCCCAGGCAAAAAGGCTCCGCTGCACCTTCAGGCCTCTTCCCCCGGATCAAGAGACAGCATGGTATGTCTGCACTGTACAGACTAACTTACTTCAGTATGTTTACATTTTGAGACACTGGTAACCGTAGAACTTTACACTCTCATCTCATAATGATGTATGTTATATTGCACTAGTTATCCTATACTATATACAGACACTTCATATCTAGTGTCTAAAAGCTAATGGTACTAATACTGGCAAGTTTGTTTCTGCTTTTGTCAATACAACTGTCTGTATCTGCACTTTAGGGCTGTTATGTGCTGTTAATTGTTGCAACATGGGCTGACAACAAATGCTGCTTTAACTTTTACTGTGTATTTGTATATAAACAGGCTCATAATAAGCCTCTCTTCAATCTTGTAAATCACTTTATAGATCTGTGTCATTACAGTAGGTTGGGATTGTACATTTATTGCCTTTATGACAATAGGAGAAATACTCCTATAAATGGTGCATCTTCAAACTTCAAACTTCAAACTCTTCAAACTGTGATTTGTCTTTTAATCCATTTATAAAAACCTAACAAATCTTAACAATACTGCTAAAAGATTTGGAAATATGTTTTATTGTGGAGGGATAAAAAACATATCAGTGTTGGTAAATATATGAATAGCAATGCAAATGTAGGGCGCATGAGCGCACATGTGAAAATGAACAGGAAGACAACACTCAGTGATTTTCACACCAGAAACCCAGATGTGAGTAAATGTGACATTTACACTTTGAGCACACAAACGAGAAGAAAGAGAATAAATCTGTTGCGCTTTCTTTCTCTCAGCAGTTGTTTAAGTTTTTAACATTATTACCAACTCTATGTTCTGACCTCCTGCAGCTGTTTTTCTGGCTTCTACACAGCAGTAGACGGTGTAATGAGCATCTTCCAAGTACAATAACATGAATAATACGATGCCTAATGTATATGTTCTGTATAGAGTAAACATTACACTTAAAACACAAAGTCTGTTTCTAAACTAAAGATCCTAATTTTTTATTTGTTTGTTTGTGTCCGTACTGATGTGGCGCAAATACTGTGTGTTGTGCACCACTTGGAGCCCCTTAAGCTGAGCCAAGTGTAGGTCAGTCATCAGAACCATCACACACTTATTATTTCCTTTATGTTACCTACGTTAAGTCAAGCCAAGATATGAAGATTCCCCCCCAAAAATTCATGTCAGGCTAAGGGTTTGCTTTAAAAATATTACATTTAAGTTGTTCTAGTGTGCAGATGATATGACCATGACATAACTCTACCGCTCTCAAAATCTCATTTTTTCAATTATTTTTTGCTTTTGCGTACCACCTCCGTGCTCCTCCTCATCCATCATGTACACTTAAATTACAAATAATGAGAAGACATGTTTAGCTAAATTTATAATGGGAGCTTTTTTCCATGCCCAGTTGTTATGTTGTTTCTTCTTTTCTTGTGTTTTATTGTCTAATGCACTGTCAATGTGAGTATTATAGGAAACACACTAAACTTTAACTGTACATGGTGGAGCTGCCCTTATGAAGCTCCCAAAATACTGCACAGTGAGTTTTCTGCCTAGAGACAGATAGAGTCACACAGAAAGATTGAGTAACCGACTAAAGATGAAAGAGGGAGAACAGCACAAGGCAGGATGGGCCTGAATGAATAATAGGCAATCTATAATGGATGACAAGTTGACCAAGTTCCCCCTCTCTGCCTCTCTCTCTCTGTCTTTCTCTTATATTTCTTATATTCCCTTTCTTACTGTATTCTCCCTCCCTTTGCTTTTTTTTTTTTTTTTTTTTCTTTTTTCTTTTTTTTTTTTCTTTTTTTTCTTTTTTTTATTTTTTTTTTTTTTTTTTTTTTTTTTT